>VUQI01029388.1:26697-40414 GCA_015106735.1 Paratilapia polleni | reverse complement strand
TTTATTTTTTGGTGGTCTGGGAGCAGACACAGTCTCTACAGAGATGGGGTTTTGGGGGGGTGGCAGGAGGAAAGAAGCTGCAGAAAAGCGTGTAAGACTGCAACTCTGCTTCCTGGTCCCACAGGAGCTTCCATGTTGTGCAGAGGCAGGTTATTGGCCGGTAGTTCAATGGGACCGGTCCCTTCTGTGGATCCTCCAGGATCAGGACTGTCCGGCCTTCGGTTAGCCATTTTGGGTGCGTCTCATCCGTTAGCAGCTGGTTCAATTGTGCTGCCAGGCATTCATGGAGTGCAGTTAGCTTCTTTAGCCAGTAGGTGTGAATCATATCAGGGTCTGGTGCTGTCTTCATATTTGAGACCCTTTCTTGGATATCTACCACTGTGATGGTTACTGGGTCCTGTTCAGCGAGGTTGCTGTGGTCTGCTCTTAGATCCACTAGCCACTGAGCATTGTTGTTATGTGTGGCATCCTTCTTCCAGTATTGCTCCATCTCCAGGTGTGGTGGGGCTGTTCTCATGTTGTTCCCCTGCCCCTGAGAGTACACCTTGGATGGTTCAGTGGAGAACGTCTGGTTTATTCTCCTGGCTTCTATATCTCTGGTGTACCTCTTCAAACGGCTAGCCAAGGCTGTGAGTCTTTGCTTGGCAGTTTCTAAGGCCTCAGGTATGGACAGCTTGTTGTACTTCTTAGGCATCACACCTTTCTGTAGTTCTGCTAATTGGCTAACTTCCCTCCGTGCTGCCTTGATCTTGGCCTCTAGCCTTCTTCTCCATGGAGGGTACTGTTTCTTGTGGCTGTTGTTCATCTTATAGCCAAGCATTTCAAGGATCACTGTTACTGTGGTGTAGATCAACTGGTTGGTTTCAGTGATGGTCAAAGTAATGCTGCATTCACATCTTCTAGTAGACTTTCAGAGGGTACTTCACTTATTCTTGGTAATCGGCCACGGAGGGTCCATGTATCCAGCTTATCCATGATCTTCTCTTTCAGGTCAGCTGCCCTTGCATTCAACGTTCAAGTTGTTCTTGGGGCTTGGTACCCAATCTCGCAGTGTGGGGATGATGATATCTCCCCTGACGTCCTGGCTCCCCCTTGCCGTAGCATTTGTGTTGTACCTCGTCAATCTCTAGTTGCGATAGCAGTTGCTTCTTCCGTATGTTGGAACACTGAGCTACTAGTTGTTTCGGGTGTTAGTTAATCCATAGGTCCCACATCCTCTTCATGTAACCTCTTTCACTAGGGTTACATGTGTAGTAGCATTCCAACAGTTCCCTGTTCTCATCTCTTGTCCATTTATGCCTTCTCCGTCTTCCAGTAGCCCACTTATCGTCAGATTGTCCTGGTACCCCAACATCTGGCGCAGACCTTGGGCGAAGTCTGAGCAAGTATATATATATACATATACACACTTGTATATATATATATATATATATGTGTGTGTGTGTGTGTGTGTGTGTGTGTGTGTGTATCAAAGCAAGCATTTTGTACTTGATTCTATCATACTATTCTCTTCCATTGTCCCTCAAACACAGTGGCTGTTTTCCATTAAGAAAAGCTTTTTATCTAACTCTGCTGGAATGAGTGGCTCAGATGAATTGTCTTAATTTGTGTGTTTTGAGTCACCCTGTGTTATCATTTCCTGTGTATTGCAATATGCAGAAGGGCTATTTTAAGCTCTCTCCTCATAGAGTTCAGCTCTGGGTATATAAGTGTGGACTGTGTACCCCGCCCATTACTCTGGATCCTCCCTCTCCCCCTCACTTGTAAAATATGTTCAGAGCGATAGCCTCCAAGGAGCCCTCAGACAAACACAGGCAGCCCTGAGGTGTGAGACTTTCCCCAGGACCACTGAAAACACGTGAAACCAGGGCAGAGCACTTCTTCAGCTGCGCTACTATCAGCTTCCTCTCTCCAGCTCTGCGGATTTTTGCAAGCACTGACTTCAGAAGAAGCTTTGTTTTAAGTACTTGGACTTTCTTTTTTTAAAGTGAATAAAAACTTATCTGGGACAAAATGGCACTTCGGCAGAACTCAGACAAGGAGCCAAGCATCGAGCTGTTCATTAAGGTCAGTCATTTCTTGCCAGTTTTAAACTTGTTAAAGCAATGTGCTGTCTAATTTATCCTCATTTGCCTGTTTGATATATTATCCTCCTGAGGAAAAAAAGGTCCTCTGTCTAAGATTTGCTGCTAACTGTGAGTCCTGTGAAACAACAGTGATCAACAAATGTTGCCAGAGGGGCAGCAACAATCAGAGGGCAGCTCTACTTTTGATTGTTGCCATCCCCAGATACCATGTGCTGCAGATGTTGAGGTGTTTGTATCCTCAGTGTGGGTCACTGCAGGTTTCTTATCAGTAAACTCACTCCACCTTATCAGAGCACACCCAGAAGGAGCGAGAAGCATGGAGTGAGACTGGCCTCAAGCCTGAACCAGGCACACCCACCTTACTTACGTACACATTCAGATACAGTCATCTAAAGCTAAAAGTCACATAAACAAACTGTTCTTAGTTTCTTTTCTCACATTTTCTTGTCTGGTATTTTTCCTGATTAAGTTAGTTAAAACACGAGTGCAGTGTTTTCTGAAATATAAAATAAGGTCAAGTGAATAGCAAAAACAAAATAAGACAGTGCAGTGTTTTAGACATTGCATATTTCAGTCACTTAAAGGGACAGTTTCTTCCCAATTGTTAGATGAAAAGTTAAGTAGCACTCTCAGGTGGAGCTGGAGCCAGCAGATAGTCAGCTTTGCATAAAGACTAGAATAACACTGTCCAAAAAGTAGCAGAAAAACACCTCTAATGCGTTCTTACATGTTGTATCTTGTTTATTTAATGGTTGAAAAAAGTAAAGAAGGTATAAAATGACAAGTTGTGGTTTTAGGGGGATGTTATATTAACGAGACTCCAGAAAATCACTGTTCCCAGGAGAGAAATAAAAAGCCCAGCATATAAAGCCTCTTAAAGCTGTGAGTGGTAATTTTTACAATTAGGGTTTTTTGGGGGTTTTGTGCACAAATTAAACACAAAAAAAAAGAAAGAAAATAAGAGCTGGACACTGAGTTTTATGCTGCATTCACACCAAACAAGAAGCACAGTTTCTCCACGTGTAACCATAGACATTATAAAAGATGGACGTAGCTAGTGTGACGTCACCCACTGGTTTGTGAAGTCCCGTTTTGAAACCTCAGGATGAGCATCTTCACAATCAGTATCTTGGTGTTTTGAAACCAGATGTGACAAGTGTGCATCTCATTGGCCAATGAGTACGCTCATTGGCCAATCCTTTCTGATACTTACAATGATCAAAATTTACAAAATGGACTCAGTGCTTTATTCACTATGACCAGAAATTAGTGACTGAGCCCATAAACTCATCAGGACAGTGTTTACAGAGGTCCCAGCAAAGGAATGTTTTCCCATAGACTTCTACAGATCCAGAAGCCTTTTTGCAACCACACCTTTTGCCCCCTGGTGGACTTTAAAAAGAGGTTTAAGGCACTTAGGGCTCCACTTTTCAGACCCAGAAGCTATGTCCATCTTTTATACTGTCTATGCATGTTAGTCGTGTGAATACAGTTGCTGGAGTGTTTTTGGAAACTCACAAACATTCACTCATAACAGCCAACATGAGGAGGAAAAGTAAAACCAATAGCTGGAATCAAGTTACAGTAACATATTTTCAAAACTTACCAAGAAGTCCTGTCTCCATTTAAAAGAGAACTGGGGCAAACTACTCCAGCTGCCAGAATCTGTAACATGTGCTCTATTTCTGATTGTCGCTGGCAGGATGCATTTTTTTTTTTTTTTGCAGAACTAGGCAGATGTGGAATTGCCTATATTTGTGTCTCCCGGTGCAAATTCACATTAGTGTGCATCTTTGCATAGACTTTACTTGATGCCTGGTGTGAACACACCATTTACAGATACTGGCAGACAGATTTTGACAGAGCCAGGCTACCTGTTTGTCCTTGTTTCCAGTCATTATTGCTAAGCTACGCCAACTACATAACAGCTTTCTTCAGATTGACTGTACAGACATGAGAGTGGCATCAATTTTCTCATTTAAGCAAATAATTTCCAGATATTTCACCTAATTCTTTTAACATATGGTCAACATGTGGTGGGGCTTTAACCTTTCTGTGTTAGTGCCAGTTGTTTTCCGCTACAACACAATGCCTGTGCTTCCCCTCCTCCATGGAGGAAACCGTCTGTATATCCCAGACACACCTCTCAGCTCCAAAATATATTTTCAGTCAGCAGATAAAGTTATAGAGAAATAGTTAACTTGCTAAAACAGAACATTTGTAACTTGTAAAATATTTTTTTAAACTTTATTTCTTGTATTTTTCAGGCTGGACATGATGGAGAGAATGTGGGGAACTGCCCTTTTTGCCAGAGGCTTTTCATGGTGTTGTGGCTGAAAGGAGTCAAGTTTACAGTGACCACTGTTGATATGAGGAAGTAAGCTCCCCTCCACTGGAAAAAAAAACACTTCCTGAGCATCTGGTCATGGGGACTTTAACACAGAACTCGATTAAGCAGCAAGCAAGGGAGAAATTGAGAAGTTGTTTTTTTTTTGGCAGTGGTCCAAACCATTTCTCACTAGTCAATAGGTGTTTTGCTTGCTCCGTTCTGCAGAAGTTAGAGGGAGGAGAGTACAAAGAGCTCTGTGTCTTTTTCAAACAAACACCTTCTTAAATGGAGGCTTTATTGTGTGAATTTCTCAGTCATTACCTGCCAAGCACACAAGATCAGGAAACTTTGAAAGGATGCAGATAATTAAGTAATTCAGAACACACACAAAATAGGCCTTTAAACAGGCAGCCACTCCCAGCAAAGTGTGTTTTTATAACTAAATCAATAATGAGTGTTGAAATCATTAATTCAGAGCATAATATTTGAGTCTTGATAACCAAAGCAATCTCAGTTTTGGCATGCTTAATAGCAGTTTGATTTCAACATGGAGTAGAAACAAGTCAAATTCATCATTCTGTGTCATCTCCAGGAAGCCAGCTGAGCTGAAGGACCTGGCCCCTGGGACTAACCCTCCTTTCCTCCTCTACAACGGCACCCTCAAAACAGACTTTATCAAGATTGAAGAGTTTCTCGAACAAACACTGGCCCCTCCCAGGTATTGTCGCACTTAGTCATTACACAAATATCATGTGTTTGTGATAATGGCTCACTGAACCAGTGCACTCCTTTCTGCTCTCGATTTGCAGGTATCCTCATCTCAGCCCCTTAAACAAAGAGTCCTTTGACGTGGGAGCTGACATCTTTGCAAAGTTCTCAGCTTTCATCAAGAACAGCCCAAATAACGCCTGTAAGTTTGATTTATTAGACATGCAGCTGGTCATATGGAAGTTAGACTAAAGGAGGTGCTTTTACTAAATGGAAATCTTGCTAAATATTTCCATTTTATGCAATCTTCTTCTTCTTCTTTAGTTCCTCTTTTGTTATTTTCAAGATTAAGATGTAATGCACATTAATCCATCAGCAAAAACAACCCAAAAGTACAAGAATAATAATAATACTGTATGGGATGATTTTGCCATATTTATACTTTTACTTTACTGGTGGCTCTCATTACCTTTTCTAACACTAATCAAGGACTTACTTAGCAGAAACTGTTCCTTACATTATTACTATTAGTGATATAAATCTATGTATGTATGTTGGGGAGTAGTGAACTACATGTAATTTTTTTAAAACAGTTATTCCTATAAAACTTTCTATTTTTCTGTAACAAAAGAAACAAATAACAACCAGACACACACACACACGCACACACACACACACACACACACACACACATACACACTCGTTTTGACATCTTAGTGGGGAACTCCATTGACATAATGCTTTTCCTAGCCCCTTACCCTAACCCCTTACCCTAACCCTAACCATCAGAAATGAATGCCTGACCCTAACCCTTATCCTACACCTAACCATAACCTAATTGTAACCCTAACCCTAAAACCAAGTTTTGAGCCTCAAAAATGGTGCGTTTTGTTTTGTCCTCACAAATTATATATATATATATATATATATATATACACACACACACACACACACACACACATATTCAATGTATAAGTTATTATATCTATGAATTATCTTCCAAAACATTCATGTTTCATCATGCTGTGAAGACATGCCAAGGCCATGCGTTCATCAGGCAGCTTGACCACGTGTTTGACCCATGTGTGTGTGTGTGTGTGTGTGTGTGTGTGTGTGTGCAATGGGCGGATGCTGCAACAGTTACATCATGTATAAAGGTTGCACATCTCAGCCTGAAGAATCACCACACCCATGCCAAAACATGAAATATACTAGCTACGTGTTTACATGTGTAGTATGATACGTCTGACGGACATTGTATACAACACCAATGCTGACATCTATATACACTGTCTCATGAATAGTAGGGTATTTATATTTTCTTGTTTTGTTTTTTGTGTACAAACATAAAAACAAGAAACATTTTCATCATATGTATATTGTCAGTTTGAGCAGGGCTTTTGTTGTTTGTTGTTTTTTTTTTTGTTTTTTGTGCAACAAGTAGCTTGAACTCCATTTTCTGAGTAGCTTTAGTTTTACTAGATCAGATTTCTCCCTTGGGTATCTTTGTTGTAGTTCAACATCTTCCAGTGTGAAGTATGTGTGTTGGTAGCATTAAAGCATGAGTATATTCTGTTTTAAAAGCCTATGTGAAACTTTGTCAGTATAATAAGTTGATTTGCAAAGTAAGTGGTAACTACCAGGTAACTGCATTAGTTACATCAGTGGTGTCAGTGATAAAAAGCGCAATATTTTACTCAAATGTATAGAGCAGCATACAATGGAAGCACTCATGTAAAGTGAGTGCTGGCACGTCCAGACAAAGATAAAAACCTGTCTCTGTGTTTCTGACAGTACAAGAGAAAAACCTGCTGCGAGAGTTTAAGCGTCTGGATGATTACCTGAACTCACCCCTCCCCGAGGAGATTGACCACAACTCAACAGAAACCATCACCGTCTCCAAGAGGAAATTCTTGGACGGTGACCGCCTCACCTTAGCTGACTGCAACCTGCTGCCCAAACTGCACGTTATCAGGGTGAGACATTTGTGTACTAATGGCCAGAACACCTTGTGAAAGCATCCTATCATTTTAACTTCACGACAGTAACATCTCATTTATATCCACAAAAGTTGGGTTATACATCCCTAGCAACCATCTAGCAACGGGCTAAACAATACCCATTTTTAGCATATAAACAACATCTACTACCCCTATTTTTAACTATTCTCAATGTGATGAAGTTTATCAGTTTATCAGTGCCAACAGTATGAACAGGCCAAACAATACTACAGCATGGGCATTGTACAAGTATATGTAATATGTTATGTATAATATAAAATTATATGAATATTAACTGTGGTGTACAATACTAAGGCTACTTAAATTAATGTACTTCTGTTTGGCTTGAATTTTTACCTGTTGTGCTTGTTTATAGTTCCAAGTATGTGGTGGCTAGACTCACTATAACACGAACACGAAGTTTTCTCTCATTTAGCTTCTCTTCATTGGCTCTGTGTTAAATCCAGAAAGAAAAAATTAAAATCCTTCTTCTCACATATAAACTCTTGCATAATCAGGCCCCATCACATCTTAAAGTCATCATAGTACCATATTATCCAAATAGAGCACTTCCCTCTCAGACTGCAGGCTTACGTGTGGTTCTTAGCATTTCCAAAAAGTAGAATGGTAGGCAGACCCTTCAGCTGTCAGGCCCCTCTCCTGTGCAGCCATCTCCCAGTTTGGACTTGGGAGGCAGACACCCTCTCTACTTTTAAGATTGGACTTTAAACTTTCCCTTTTGAATAAGCTTATAATTAAGGATGCATCAGGTGACCCTGAACTGTCCTTTAGTTATGCTGCTATAGACTGCTGGAGGACTTCCCATGATGCACTGAGCATTTCTCCTCCACTCCCCTCTTTTGACTCCTGTAACACTCCCTCCCGCCATTTGTGTTTTGTCCTCTTTATTGTCTTTGGTCTCCCCATGCTTTCCTTTCTCTCTCTTTCCCTCACTCTACAATAAGTGGCGGCAAATTGCTGCTCTTACCTGAGCCTGGTTCTGCCCGAGGTCTCTTCCGGGGGATCAGGGGATCACCTGATCACTGGGGTTCTATCTTTAGTATTGTAATGTCTCACCCTTCCAAAATAAAGAGCCTTGAGATGATGTTTGTTGTGGCACTATATTGAATTTAAATAACTTCTCATATTAAGGAATAGAACACTTATTTGTTAGGGCCACTTCAGCAATTTTCTTTTTCTTTCCTACGCAGTTAAACATCTCACAACCCCTGCAATTTGTCTTGTGATATCTTGAAGAAGCCCAACACCTATGATTGGAACCACCGAACTACAAAACCAAAATTTATATAAAATAGAAAGAAAAACTTGACCTTGACGAGATAAACAAGGAAAATGCTGCTTATGCACCGATGCAACTGGATTAACGGATGTTGTTGTAATGTTACTTCAAATAATGCATCAGCTATGAAAGTGAATTTCTGCAATTATTCACTGTGTTTATATGACAACTGTAGTTATCAGTCAGTTTACAGAATCAGATCTTATGAACATACAAATATGATGCATTGCTGTAAAGTCTACTAAATGTTATAAGGTAATAGTGCACATTTTATTGATATTTATAAGAGCATACCTGTATTGGTACTTTTACTTAAGTGAATGATCTGAGTTCTTGTCTTAGCGCTGATCTTTATATACCTGGTGTTCTCTGTATTTCTCAAAATACTCAATCTTCCTCTCATTTATTTGTTTTAGGTTGCTACCAAAAAGTACTGCGACTTTGAGATTCCCACCCATTTCACAGGCGTGTGGAGATACCTTCAAAACGCTTACGAGAGAGATGAGTTCAAACTGACGTGCCCAGCCGACATCGAAATTGAGAAAGCTTACTTGAGCGTGGCCAACAAGAGGAAATAAATATCTCGTTCTTTGTAGTCATTGACCTGTTTTGTTTGTTTGTTTGTTTGTTTTTAACCAAATGTAACCATGTATGTGGAGATGGTGATCTGTAGAGGGGGCTGCAACCTTCAAGAATAAACTGTGGCAATGAACCAGACACCCGAAAAACCTTGAGCTCATGTTGCTGTAGACCTCCAAGACATGATAAAGTAAGATGATTATGTATTGACTGTTTATCTATAGTCAATCACAGACAGAAAAAGGCCATATGTGCAATTGATTGTTGATTTATATTTAGCAGACTTTTGTTTATAGTGTAAATATGAATATTTTTAATGCTTTTTACAATCAAAACACCCACATAAAAATATGTATGATTGTGTTAGTGTGAGCAACAGCTGCATAAACAGTTCATTTTTATGCAAAATATGTAAAACACTCCTGTATCTTACTCTGTACAAATATAGTTTCATATCACTGAATTGTCACACTGTCACACTAATAAAAAAATGCCACATTCCTTTGTCATAATCTCTCTTTCCATCTGCTCATTTTAACTTCTACACCCGTGAAATATCACAGTCAAAACCAGGCCACGTGAACTGGCATTTCTGATATTCAAGTTTATTTTCAGCCACAAAAAAAACATTTTACAGCTTCAAAAATATATCTTCTGTTGATCCGGTGCAGACGATAAATATACCGTGGGATGGGAAACAAAACTGGTGATGGAGAGTGAGAGAGAGTTTCCAAGCAGGCTGCGCTGATATCACACCAAACTTACAGTCGCTGGACTCTAGTTGGTCACACAATATTTCCAGAAACATGCTGTCAGGACATCAAAGAGAGAAAGAAAATACCACACATAAAACTTCAATAATAATACGTCTTTGGAAATATTACTAATGTTGTCAACAACCATATGATGCTCATCTTTTGATTCCTCCCTTTTTTCTGTTTAAGGCATTTTTCTTGTTTTTCAAAATTGAGGGTGTGAGGATCGAGGCTCGAGGACAAAGAGTGTTACATATTATACAGGCTTTAAACCCTTTTATATGTGTGCACTTGATGTGTACAAATAAAACTATCTCTACTTGACTGCATGCATTGTTTCTGATTGGAAATGCCTGAGATTTGTTATTACATTAATATTTGCTATTTACTCCTCTAATGCATCATTCTGTGTTGCTGTGCACATGTGTAATATAAAATATATTGTCACAGTGGAAGTTAAAGATATCAACATACTACATATTAACTCAAGACAATACACACAAAACTACACGTTTTTTTTAATGCACTGGATTTTTTTGGTCTGTTTTGTTAAGGTCGGTTTCTGCTTCCATAACATGTCTTCTTTCAAGATAAGATAATCCGTTATTAGTCCCACAGCGGGGAAAATTCAAGTGTTATGGCAGCAAAGAGACAGCAGAGTAAAAAGGCCACACCAGAATAGAAAAAGATAATAAGAAAATAATTAAAAAGACACCAATACCAAGATGAAAATTTAAAAATAAATCTAATAGTATTAAAGGTAAACAGAAGACAATATGAAAATGACTTAGATTATTTACATGAGGTGCATTGCTATTTCACAGTATGACATGAGGTTTGACATGACATGGTTGTTTTTAATAAAAGTGTATGGAAGTTTACAATATATATCTTTAAAGGCTGTTTTTTCAGAATGAATTTTTCTTATCTTCTCAGCCAGAAATCTCCACTTCAGCAGCCCATTCGACCAAACCTTCCAGTTTTATTCCTGTTTATATTCTGACTGTTTTTTAAAAAAAAATGGGTTTGATCATATATCATTCAGAGCTAGATTTATAGAACATTTCATTCCAAATAACATGATGACGGCTGCCTTTTTTTTCTGGCTGTTGACTGCATTTTCTGATTTATGAAGTGGAAAAAAAGGATTTCTATCCACCCCTTCCAAAAATTTATTATGTCAACAAAATGAAACAAGAATTTTTAACCTGGCTTTATCCAATGTTCAGATTTATGTTCTGGAAAAAGTATATGCATTTGGATAGATACTGTCTAATATGCATATTTGAAAATTTAAATTAATAAAACTTGCAAAAAAAAAAAAAAAAACTATGAAAGTTTCATTGTCCATTAGTAAGTTGACCTGTAGTGTCTTCCCTTAAGAAATGTCCATGTATCAGTCAAGAACTACATTACACTGTGATATAAACCAGTTATTAAAGGTTTACTATTATAATAAACACTAAATTGGGGGATAAAGTAAAATATATACAGCTCAAGGCACATACACCTGTAATCCTTTTATCTTAGCTTTTATTAAAGACTTAAAATGAGGCACTATTTTCTTTTTCATTTTACATACTTCACATTTGAGTGCTGAATCCAAGGGTACCTGTTCAAGTATAAAAAAATCTGTCCCAATTTAAATGGCACAAGCCTTAGATAAACATCCTTTTTGATTGGGTCATTGCATTATGGTACTATGAGTAAATGGCTGAGCAGGAGGTGTGGCAATAGAGAATAACCAGAGTCACGCACCTCTTTTGTTCGTTTTTGGCAGGCTCTGCTCTGATCTGAGAAAACCCTGAGACCGAAGCTTGTCAGCCGCCGCCAGCTTCAGTGCGACTTCTTGGAGCTCTTCAACCTAAAAACAAGCAAAATGATGAATTAGATGCAGACTGTACATTCACAAGTGGTGCACTACACAAACTGTGAATGTACAGTACAGAATGTACCACTGGTTGCTGCAGCCACTGTTTTAACTGGCACAAACTGAGCCACCACATACCCTGCAGTCAGGCTGTTTGCATTAGTACTTTATCAACCTGCTGCACCCACACATTCAGCTGTTTTTGTTCCCAAATACCTGCATTCAACTAATAAAATTCTGCCACTAATTCCCCTGGCTTTAAAACTAAAGCAGGTGCATGCATTCTTTATTGACTGGTCTTTTGGTTTCATGGTACTTTGACCTTCTTGTTGTTCCAACATTTCTGCCATTTCAGTGGATTTTTTGTATGTTTTTCAGATTTTGTGAAGGACTTTTCTGAAGGACTTTGCTATATTTTTAGTGTACAGAGATGTAGATTATCAACCTTACCATGTTTGCAAACTTATCCTGTTGCGCTGAATCTTTCATCCCTGAAAAAGTCATAAAAGTTGAAACTTCATTTTGTTCATGACAAAATTTGACTATTTTTTCTTTGTAATGCAACTGTTTGTGCACAGATTTACGTTTGTTTTTTTTTTTACCTTTATTCCACGAGTCCCTCCCTCCATTGTGATGCACCAGTAGGGGATAAAGATTATTCACTTCTCTCTGCTCCCCCTCTGCAGTGTTGGTGCCATCCTCCACTTCTGAAACTAATTTCTGAATGAAATCTGTTGGGATGAAACAAGTTTCTCTTTCATTTTTTTTTTTTTTTTTGATTTTGACTCACACCTTTGGTTGAATAGCTACCAGCAGAATTTGGTTTGGAGTAAATATGCTGCAAAACTCACATGCAGAGAGACTATCCCAGTGTGTTGGTCATGACAAGAGCTTTATCTCTATAATTCTCTATCTCTAGCAATTAAAAGGTTGGATTAAATTGAAGAAATATAACCTGAAAAGTAGAAAACAACTTACCTGTCTGTGGCTCCAGGTTAGATTCAGGGTAAAGGGGGAGAGCGTGTGTCCATGTTGCTGAACAAATCACAGCTACAAGGTAAAACAGAGCTACAGAAAGCATGGTGTCTCTATGTTTAGATGACCAGATCTGAACTATTCCTCAACTCGACCAAGAACTTCACTTATATATCCTCAGGGGCCATCCATCACGACCTGATCAATACACTATCATCTCACCCAGTCTCCTTCTTAATGGTTTTGATGCGATGGATCAGGCGTCATAGACACAATTTAGGGGACCCTGTCAATTCACGCAGAGCCTATCTGTGCTTGTACAGGGAGGCGAAACAAATGTTTACTCTCCGGCAGTAATCAGCGGCTGTCCAGAGACGCTCTGATGGTTTGTGTGTGTGACACCATTTCTACGTGATGGGCTGTGCGAACGTGTCATTGCTCATGTCTGAGATCACATTGCTGATGGAAGTGTGTCACTGCAGGTTTCTGAGTCCTATGTGAGCCCATCAGTTATGACTGAGGTGAATGCGTGAGTTATAAAGCATAACATGCGCTTGTGTCATGCTTTTTGTCAGCTCTGAATAGAGCCCAGACCGGTTGTTTTAATGTCTTTCAGTTTTAATTTCTGAGTGAGTATTTATAATTTCAGTAGGCTTCAGTGTACACTGCTACCCTTTCAATTTAAAAGTTCCACATGGGCCAAACTAAATCCAAAAGTGTGAAATTTAAAAAGTTAATGTAAAAGGAAGGACTGATTTATTGTTAGCTTTTTTTTTTTTATTGTTATTATTACGCTTCACACTGTTATACAGAGCTACTCAGTGTCATCTAATATTTGCTATTCTGTTTTAGGGTTTTTTTTTTTACTACATTTTGCTTTGTTGATTTTGAAATATTTAACTTGTTATATAATCACTTAATATTTGCATTTAAATTTATACTTATTTGACTTCATTTTTGAGTATTTATTTTGATTTCAGATTAGTTTTTACCTCATTGAGATATTTGTTTTCTCATATTGTACTTGCACTAAATACCATTCTACTTATTTAAGTTTTTTGTTTTTTGTGTTTTTCTTTTTCTTTTTAATTTTTTTTTTTTTTTATTTTAACTG
>VUQI01029388.1:15180-26677 GCA_015106735.1 Paratilapia polleni | reverse complement strand
TTTATGTGCTGTAACAAAAGAAAATTACCCAATCTGGTATCAATAAAGTATAATTTATCTTACTGAATGCTTTTTTAGATCTGAATCTCTTTTGTGTACAAAAAACATGTACGGTTTTAGAGTAAACAGACAGATAATACACATATATATGTCCCAAAATTAAGAAAAGTATGTGCAAGTGTGATTGCAGATACAGAAATGTATCCTTTTAAATTATTCTAGTGAAATAAGAGCGTAACTTCATATTTTTTGTGGCTCGTTCCATTTGTTGCTGCAGATTATTTGAACCCAGTTCAAATAATCCGAAGTGTGAATAAAAGGACCAGCTAATGTTAGAAATTCCTGTGACCTGACAGTGTAAGTGCTGGATTTAATTGTAACATGGAAGCAGAGGTAACCCCACAATCTTTGCAGCAGAGCCTTATAAATAAAAAAACAAAAAAAAAACAAACAAACAACAAAACAGCACAATGCTGCTCCCTTCTGTATGCACAAGTAATGAGTGCAGTAAAATGCAATGCGCCAAAATGAGGGAACTGAGGATTGGGGAAAAAAATAAAAGATAGGATAAAAGGATAAAAATTAGCTTAACTTTGGTTTCTAATATTAAAATCTAACATTAGATGATTGGCATTAACCCTCTGAGATCTAAGTCCTCATTGATGACAACCCCAACCTCAAACCCTAACCCTAACTCTGACCCTAGGCAATCAGAACAAAGAAAATTATCATTGTAACTGATGCACATAGAACACTAATAACATTTATTCCAAAATATAGGGTTGGGTTAGGGTTAGGGTTAGCACCCATGATGACTCAGACCTCAGAGAGTTAAAAACAATTATCTGTTGTCCTGCTGACCTGATGATGACTCTGTAGGAAAAGTTAACATTCAAATTCATCCTAAGAAGGGGATGTACTGTGTGACTCAATCCACTAACTGTGAAAAAGCACAGAAGTCAACTTCACGGTGGTGTTGAGACAAGAGATCACCAGCACTAGCACTTTTTATGACAATGTATCCAGTAGTGGTTGAAATATTTCATTTTAGTGAAAAAGACTGGCAGACTGATCTCCCTGTTACATCAATACAGAGGCTAAGCTGTGGATAAGATAAATATAGAAAAAAATATATAGAAAAGTGAAATGTAGAATTATGCAGAACAGTGCAAAGAGCTGACTGAAGACAGAATGAGCCAGACAAAGTCAAGGATACAGAGGTCAGATCCAGACGGTCTGAGGGAAGCTTTTATTGTGCTCAATTTTCTTTGTTTCTGACAAGTTGAAGAATAAATTTTAAAAAGAACATCCACTTAAACTGTGTTTAAAGTCATTTAGGAAAAAATAGAGTATGAGTTTAAACAACAAAGCCCAACTAGGGACAACAGTTGGAAATCATCAATAGTGATAAACTGTGCAGCTCATCAGTTTCAAGCTCTGTGTTGGAACTATGCTAAACTGCATCAGCCCATTCAATTAAAATTTGAATAAAATAACTAAAGATTAACTGCTTATTTAATTGAAGTTTATAATATAAAGGCATACTCCAAAGAAATAGTAGGTTTATAATTTTCTGCTGCTCAAGGAGGCGTTGGGCTGCAGGGCTTTTTGTCAAACTGAAAGGTCACTTATGCCGAGATGAGTGTACGTGGCTTCAGGAGATTTATTGTCTCCATGTCTCTGAAATCGTTGCTGAAAACAACATTTAATGCATCTGGTGGCTGAGCAATGAATGAAAAGAGGTAAAGACACAGCAAAGGTTCAGGTTTAAGGCCCAACAGTCAGTTTAAAATAAAAAAAAATAATAAATAGAGTCATTACAAAAAACATAAAGGAACAATAACATATAATTGCCATAAAACTGCATACATTATTTAACTGTTAATTACCATCATGTAGAATTTAGGTCATTGTTTTACCTCTTCAGTTGGAGACTATATTTAACTGAAAACAGATGCATTTTGACAAAAAATAACAGGGGTGACAAACTCATCTATGTTTACAGTAACTGGGGAAAACATGAGTTTTAAATCAAGCCAGTGTTTAAACCGTCATCTGAAATAAAAAGCAATGAAAGAAGAACACCGATTTTTATTTTTATTTTTTAAGTAAATGTTCCAGTTCAATGTTACTATGACCATCATTGCGTAAAAAAAAAAAAAAGTGTTAATAATAATGAAATCCTGAAGTTTCCACAAGGCATTGTCATGACATCACTCCAGCCAGACATGATCATCATCTCAGAGGCGCCACCACACCTGATCACGCTGGAACTTACAGTGTCCTGAGAGGAGTGTACCGAAGAAGCAAATGAGAAGAAACGTCCAAAGTACCCAAAGCTGGTGGAGGCTGGAAGACGCTCTGTGAGCCCATAGAGGTGGGCTGTAGAGGTTCTGCAGGATGGTCACTCTGCAAAGTCCTCAAGCAACTGAGACCTTACAGGAGAGGCAAGGAGGATGGCCATTAAATCTGTGCGTGAAGCCGCAGCGAAAGCCACAAGGATACAAGTAAGGGCTTGATTCACCCCGGCTGGGTCATATTGGCAAGGGTGTCTGATACTGAAAGACCCAAAACACCCCGTGACCCCAGGAACATCATGGAAACATCATCAAGAGCATCTAGAAGATGTATCTTACACACACTAGCAGCATCTGAATGGTTGGAGCTGGTCAACAAGTGAACAGCAGCAACTATATGTTTTCTTAATGACGTTCACCACTTTATAGCTAAATGTCTCTCTGAAGGGAAATGGGAATCACTGAGTAAGAACATTTGTTGGATTAGGAAAGCGGAATAGAGAAGGAATGTATAGCTAATCATATGTGCTCAGCTCTTTTTAATAGAAGAACCACATATTGAGTTTACCTTTCTATCTCTCCACCTAGACTGCATGTATTAGGTTTATGTGCTGTTGAGAAGACCGAAATATTCAGTGGGATCCTTTTTTATCTGTGCTGATGGTTCCAGAGAGTTGCAAGGCCGGTTTTGGGGAGTAAATATCTGTTATTGTAAAAATAGTCCCACTGTTTTTACACCTGAATGGCTAGCTCCATGTCTTCGGGCTTTAAAGAGGACAGTGTCACGCTCACAGGGTTTTTGTGTTCAGTGAATATCTTTGGGTTTCTGTTCCAGTGTTTGAAGCTTTAGATTCCTGATTTGCTTTATTATTCTAACAGTGAGTTTGATTCCTTTGATTCCTGCATGGTTTTCCTAGTAACAACTTTCTCTTTTGTGATCCTGTGTTTTGGTTCATGATTTCACTGTTATCTTAGTATGCTGAGCTTTAGTTTTATTGTTTGGGTTCCTATCTTGTGCTTCCACAGTGTAGTGGATATCACATACGCATGCAAACTGGTTTGCAGCTGGGAGGAAACACAAGCCCATCTACTTCTAGTGCAGGTCTCAAGCCCGGATGAATGGGAGGGTTTCATCTGGCATAAAATCTGTGCCAAATCAAATATGCGGGTCCGTCTGCTGTGGTGACCCCTTGAAGAAAAAAGGGAGCATCTGACAGTACCTACCTACTTTCTGGTTCCTGTCTATTTTTCATGGAGTTGTGGATGCCTGTTTATATGATTTACAGTTGTAGTTGTTTTGAATTCTTGGTATTTATTTAGCTTCAGTTTCTATTTTGAGTTAATTTTTCGTGTGTTTAGTTCCCTCACAGATTCACCTTCTTCTGTCTCATCCTTCTGTTTTGTGTCTTTGTCCTCCAGTGACTTATAAGCAACAGTAAAGAAGGTCCAAGTGGGAAGAGCAATGGAAAAAGGAAAACAAAAGGGAAACCTATGTTAGTCTTTAACAAAAGCAAAGCGATGTAGTGAAGTTCACCAGAATTAGGCTTGGATTTGGGTTAAACCCATTGTTTCAAAACATCCATGAGAGTGGTAGTTCTGAACAGTTCAGCATATTTTTGTCAATTGTCTACCACAACTACCAGCAGCTGCAGAAGTCCCACAGGACCTTAGCCCTGTTGTTCTCAACCACCTTCCGAGGTGTCTCCCATCGGGACTTCGAATCCATATGTGGCACAGATGTTCCTGTACACTATCCCAGCCACTTAGTTATACCTCTCAGTGTATGCTGTGCCAGATAGCAGTGTATATATCCTGCTGCAATGTGCTGGTCTGTCTCAGCAGCACCTTTGCACAGTCTGCAACTTTCTGTCAGCTGTGGTAAACTCCTGCCTCTATGGATCTGGTGCTTAGGGTCTGTTCTTGTGCTGCCATGATCAGGGCCTCCATGCTGTTCTTCAAGCCGGCCTTTTCTAGCTGACAGTAGGATTTCTTGCTGTCAGTCACTTCCCTCATCTGCTGATGTTGCATCCTGGGGCTTGCTCTTCCACAATATTTCTTCTTCAGCTTCTTCATTACCATTTGTCTTTCCTATAGCAGCTTGCTGCAGTTGCATGCCTCTTCATTTCAGTGCCTTTCTGCCTCTGTTCACTGTCCATAACTTTGTATCTCTGCTGGTGTGTAATTCAAAATATTCTTTGAAAACAGAGATTGTCTCATGCCACAAGCATGCAGAGGCCCCTCTTTACACTCAGTAAGGAAATACTAAGTTTCCCACCACTCTTGACACTGTATGCTATCAACTTTCCTTTTTTGTCCTTTTTTCTTCCTGTTAAAAGGGAGTTTTTCCTTCCCACTATCGCCAATTGCTTGCTCATAGGGTTGGCTCATAGGCCCATAGGCTCATTGTTGGGTTTTTACCCTACTGTGCAAAATGCCTTGAATTTGACATGTGTGGTCTAAATAATCTTGTTGAACAAGCAGCAGGGGGCAGCATCACACAGTGTAGCGTCTAGTCTGCTTTATTGAAGTAGAAGAAGAAGAACAGGGCTCGGTCTGGTCCTGGCTGACGTCGGAGGTCACACCAAACAGGACAGCCGGGAGAAGAAAGGCAAGAAAACCTGGGGCACAAACTGGCACGGCAGCGTTAACCCAGCTAGGTACAGTAAATACCATCAGTTTGTTGTATTTATAGTGCTGAAAAGACGTCCGAGTTAGCCGCGTAGTGTAAGAGAAGAAGACAGGGAGCTAGCAGCTAGCTAACGGTCGGTGTTGTGTTATAAAGTTATCTGAATGTTGGCTGCTAATTTAAAGGGTCTACCCTAAATCAGCGCTTTAAAATCATTTTCCGCAGTGTCTCATCAAAACTGTCAGCCTGCTCAGTGTGTGTCATTTCTCTCGGAGTGTTTCTAAGCAAATATGATGTTGTCGAGTGGCTTTTTTGATTTAGACAGAAATCAAGAACTGCCTGATTAAAAGCGGAGAGTCCCTACATTGTTATTAGAGACACGTCAAACAAGAAGTGCGGCTCTGCTATAAAAAGCTGACTTTGCCTCATAACCTGACCATCCTTTCTGGTCGCATTTCTTAGGTGTTTTCTACATAGTATTTAAAAAACAAAAATTAAATGAGAAATGTTAAGCAGCTACAGGTTCACACATGTAGGTAGTAAATTAAATATCTTCTTGGTTTTGCATAGATGTCTGGATAAATTTAAAATGTTACTATATAAAGGGCTTTTCTCCATTATTTTCTGACATTTAATATAAAAAAGAAATAACTAATACAAATAGTTAAAGCCATTCATCAACCAAAAAGTCAGTCCAAGTGAGAATTTGCTTCCGTTTAGTATGAATGTACATTTACTGTCTTTGGGTTTTGCACTCATGGTCAGACAAAATTAGCCATTTTAACCTGGCCTCTGGTTAATTTTGATCTTCATTTTTTTTTTTACAACTGATTCAAGTCAAGTCAAAGTTTATTTACATAGCACATTTAAAACAAACTCAGCTGACCAAAGTGCTGTACAGGCAATACAAACTATATGTTATACATAACAGTCACTAAATCAGCAATAAATATACACTAAAACACACATTAAAAACATAAACCCCGATTATAAAAACATAAACCTTGATTAAAAAAGAAAATCAGTAACTAAAACAATAATAGAAGTAAATAAGACGGTGTTTGCACAATAAAAAGCCAGGACACCCTGCTCAGCTAGAGCTGAAAGCAAGCGAGAAGAAGAAGTATTTTTTTTAAATGACTGAGTGACTGGGCAGCTCTTATGTGAAGAGGTAGATTGTTCCAAAGATTAGGAGCTGCCACCGAAAAGGCTCTATCGCCTCTGCATTTGAGCCTGGACCTAGGAATATTCAAGAGCAGTTGGTTCGTAGACCTTCATCATACTGTGTCCCTGAGTAGGTTAGAAGAACTCATAAAAGCCATAATTATATATTTTAAAAAAGCAGTAATAATAATATGATAGTAATTTTTATTCCTAGACAGTTTGCTTTATAAACATTCTTTAAATCAAGTCGTTAATACAGATTATTAGGATATTATTGATACAAGTGCCATTATCAATTCTGCTTAGAGTATATTCTTCATTGAACCCTGTGTTATTATTTCTGAATCTGAATATAATTTAGAAACTAAGTAGAAAAAAAGGTTCAAACATGACAAACATGTCTGCAAAAGTCCCAGCATTGCTGGGAGGCACGTATTCAGATGAATAGTGTGGAACTGGTTCTCGATTTCCATCTCTCTTAGTAAACGCATAATACGTCATGTTATACCATCCATACATATGCAAACAAGACATACCACACAGATTAAATTTCCTGTCTTAAATGGGTCTTTAGGGGGTGACTGCACACGTAAGCATGATTGGTATTTAAGGCAGTGAGTCTGTGTTACCTTACTTAACAGAAGTATGTGCATTTTCTTGATATTTTTTTATGCTTGAGGAAGTTATTTATTTTATTTTGGAGGAAGGGCTAAATCTCTTTGAAGGGTGCCAAAAATGCAGAAAAAACCCTGTATAATTTTCAAATCTAAATAATACTGAAAAGCTTTTCTTAACCTACAATAATCTATTTTCTTATTCCTCCAGTGTCTGCCATCATGTTGTCTGAGGGATGCTCGTTCATGAAAGGGATGTTCATGGGAGGCATCTTCTGCTTGGTGCTGTCGCTCCTGGGCACTTTGACTCCCAGCGCTGAGTCCGGGACAAAAGATCACCACCATCATCATGTTCAGGCTCCCAGTAAAGACGAGCTGAAACGCCTCTCTGACAGTCAAGTGCAGGAGTTAAACAATCAAGTGCAGGTCTACTGCATCATCATGGTGCAGCCCAAGAATCTTGTTTACTGGGCGACCGTTTTGGACACTTGGAGCAAACACTGTGACAAGCCTGTGTTTTACACCTCGGAGTCCTCCAAGGCGCTTGAGGCAATAGATCTGAATGAAAAAGATGACTGGGCGAGGTTGCGTAAAGCTCTCATCCACGCTTATGAGAACGCCGGGGACCTGCGCTGGTTCTTTGTGGCCCAACCCACCACGTTTGCTATCATTGAGAATCTCAAATATCTCATCCTCACGAAGGATCCCAGTGAACCTTTCTACCTGGGTAATGCTATGAAGTCAGGGGAGCTCGAGTATGTGGCATATGACAGTGGGATTGTACTAAGCTATGAAGCTCTGAAAAGGCTGGTAACCGTGTTCAAAGATGAAGACAAATGTCCAGAAAGAGGACGTGCACTGTGGAAGCTGGGTGAAGACAAGCAGCTGGCTGTGTGTCTCAAACATACCGGCGTGTTCGCGGAGAACGGCGAAGACCAGCACGGGAAGGGCCTGTTCAACGGGCAGAGTGTCGACAGCCTGATAAAACAGAGCATGAAGGACAACCCCACTAATGTAGTGGAGGGCTGCTGCTCTGACATGGCGGTCACATTCAACGGCATGTCCCCGAATCAGATGCAGGTTATGATGTTTGGAGTTTACAGACTTCGTCCTTACGGGCACGACTTTCATGACTCGTTACTGTTTTACCCCCCTAAAGATTCAGACAACGATTAGAGACTTTAAGATGGATGTAGTATTTTAAATGTGTTGCTTCTATGACGGCAGACTTAATTGTGGGGAGATTTTTTTCTAACGCTGTTTATAAAACTGGATCCTGGATGGGAATAACACTTTTATGTAAATTTGTACCTTTTGCACTTGGCGCAGTCAGCATTCCTTTACTGTGTGATTGAATGGGTGTGCCATCATTTGAATGCAGATCAAGCTGGGTACCATATCAAAAATGTGATATGTGACTACAGTATCTGCATATTTTGGTTATTGTGGTATGATTATGTGTTTTAAATGTCTTCTTTCTGGTCTTAAAGGTATGAAGTGATACAAGTTTCTGTAATTATTTAACTCTTTACAAGTGAGCAGTTTCTATTTTCTTAATGAATAGATGACCCCTCTGATTTAAAGATTGTACTGGAGCACTAATAATCAATACTGAGTCAGATATGGTGCAATCCAGCTGTAAGTTTACTGGAGTTTTTTCTTTTTGCAATGTTATACTTGCTAATGTCCATATATGAAGAATTTACCCTTAAAGCTAAATAGTCAAAGTACAGTCTGTCTCACTGTTAAGGGTAAAGTACATTTCTTATTTTAAAATCATGTGGGAGTCAAAGTGACCAGATAAGGTGACTTTTGGATAATAAAAATAAATGGATACTTAATGTGGATTTGTAGTGTTGAATGGTCCAGCAAGGACTTAGTAGCTACTGTGATTTGTTCAATAGGGGCCAGCATGCTCAGGCACCTGCCACCCAGCCCACGTTGCTCTCGACCTCAGTACCTGCATCCACAGTTTGTGGGCCCACAGGTGAAGTCCCTCCCCACTGTGTTGGTATTGCCTTGCTAAGCCACGTAAATCCTGGCCTGGTCACTAGACGCTCACCTGCAAGTGCCCTTCCCAGGTCTGGCTCGAGGAGGGGGCCCTGATTTCCCACTTCTGGGCAAGGTTATCCACTGCTGAATTCTCAATTTCATTGCAGTTTTTTGACTTGCTCTTAGTCTGGTCCCTTCCCGGGGGCCAGTTTGCCTTGGGACACCCTACCAGGTGCTATTTCCCAAGGCAACATAGCTCCCAGGATCACAGGGACATGCAAACCTCTCTGTGCTGATTCATCAGGGGGTGACCTGAATACAAGCAGCCAAAATGAGTTTCCTCCATAGCATGGCTGGGCTCAGCCTTAGAGATAGGGTGAGGAGCTCAGTATAGAGCCGCTCCTCCTTTATGTCGAAATGAACCGGCTGAGGTGGTTCGAATCTGATCAGGCCTGAACTATGAGGCATCCTGATTGTGGAGGTTTTCTGGGCACGCAATTGAGAGGAGATCCAAGGGTATAGACCCAGAACCTGTTGGAGAGATTATACATCACATCTGGCCTGGGAAGGCCTTGGGATCCCCAGGAAGAATTGGAAAGTGTTGGTAGGGAGAAGTTTAAGGCTGATGGGTTTTGTTTTCTTTTTCCATAATGAACTGGTTGTTTTTTTTTATTGCAGGTAATGGACCACTACTTTATATTCTACCTTGATTTTTACTGACCCTTGTGACCACTGTGTTGGATCATATATTGCAGCTGTCACACCCATTAAACAGTTCAGACAAAACCAGAACACTGTAACAACCATTAAAGTCATATTTTATAGCAGGGCTGTTAAATTAAACAGCATCAGTTTTAAGTGCTTGTATCTAACAAACTGACCATTTAAGGTGTGTAATTTAAGCAGTTTGGCATGCCACCTAGAAATGCCAAGGTTTAAGCACTAAATAGAGGCAAAACAGGTCTAACAGCTGCACACACTGCCACTCCTTTGTTCAATATGTAAATACGTCCACATCCTGTATCATGAGGTGATGAACTGTATCATTAAATGCTACTTTATACAGCTGCATGAAAACGTGTGCGACTCAAAGGAATTCTGCACTGATTATTCACAAATTGTGGTCTGATCTTCATCAGAGTGCCAATAATGGGGGAAAAAAAGAGTAAAATAACACACAAACCATTTTAATGTCTTTGTTGAGCACATTTATTGATTACTCTCAGTGCAGGCTGGAAAAAGTAAGACCCTCTGCTAATGACTTCTCCAAAAGCTACTTGGGGTCAGGTGCTACAGTTAAGGAAATGTGATAGGAAGTGTGGAGTGTAGAGGCGCCTCTCCTTAAAAATGAAGGCTGGACTGACAAAGTCTGGTTGACAAAGAATGGTTGATGTGAACCATTCCTCTGTCACAGCTCGATGTTCATCATAAATCCAGAGTAAGACAAGGTGTCTACAAATGGAGGAAAAGGGTTTAGTGCAAAGGAACTTGCTAAAATCTCTGCCCACGTGTGAATGGAAAGACACCACAGAACCAAACCTCATCCCAACTTCGAAGCACAATGGAAGGAGTGTCATGGCTTGGGGCTAATGTGCTATTTCAGGGCCTGGATGCTTTCCATGCTCTATCATTGAGGAACAATAAGAATGGTTTTGCAATAGCATATGAGGGCAGCACTCTATAATCTCAGTCTTAGAGGACGTTGAGTGACGTAATAGACCCACCAAAAAGTACACAAGTAAACATGGAAGAGGAAGTCATAGGGGCTGCTGATGCAGTGAAGGTTTTGTAGGAAGAATGCTCATCACTGCGCAAGAGTAATATCTGATGGAGGTTCAAGTTACTAAATTCAGCTTACTTTTTTCAGTCTGTACTTTGATTAATCAGTGTGTTCAATAAAGACAGGAAAAGTCCAACCATTTGTGTGTTATTAGTTTAATCAGATTGTATTTGTCTGTAATCATGGCTTGGATGAAGATCACATCGTATTTCATGAGAAATCAAATCAGAAATCTTTATTAATTACAAAGGATTCACAAACCTTTTCTTGCAACTGTACATCAGAGCATGGTAGCGTGTTCAAGTTTTGCTGAAGTAATTCATTTTACAATTTTTTTTCATGTCGAGATTCAATATAAAATACCAACTGAGATTATACTTTAAAGCGAGATCTTTCTTTTATTTGTGCATGACAGTGATGGTTGATTCAAAGCCTCCAGCAGGTTACACAGCTAAGTCTGTAGGTGTAAACAGTTGACTGGCAGCTCATGCTTCGCTATCAGGAGCGCCATACGTTTTCCCAAGTGGTTGGTGTCGGTGTGATCATTTATACGTCTTCATGTGCCACAGTCCATCGTTCAGATAGTGGACGTTTTCAATCCCGATTCCCTTGTTGACCCTCTCTCTGTTTGCAAAACACAAAGACAGACTGAGTTCACACATTTAAGAAAAAAAAAATGCAGCAACTCATGAGGGATTTGTTGTAAAGTCTTACATGTTCTCTGCAGACATCTTCATCACCCCAACGCAAAGTGCATGTTGTTTCCCCTCTGCCATTATGGCCTGAATTCACTTATTAAAGACAAACTCATATGGAAGCTCATTTAAAATAGAAGAAATGCTTAAATCTGGAGTGCAGGGCAATTTGTCTAAAAGGATACAACAACTGTGTCAGCCTCAGCCGGGTAGAGTTTAGCGCCTGGCGACGTCAACCCGGGGCACATGATGTTGGCTCCACTCAAGACAAATTTAATGGCCCCTTTGTCTACTTGCTGGTGTGGAAGAATAAAAGGATCTATGACAAA
>VUQI01029375.1:27573-39837 GCA_015106735.1 Paratilapia polleni | reverse complement strand
AACCTTCTCTAAATCCATTTAAAAGACAGTTTTTGTTGTTTCAGGCTATGCATGAGATAAACGAGGATTACTTTGAACTGTGAATCATGCAAAGCTACTATAGTAGAGTACAAACATGAAAATACGGAGCTGCAAATTAGCATAACAGATCCACTTTAAACATGAAATCAATGCAGCACTGTATAAGAGTTACAATAACTCCAATGACATTCATAAATTTGACGGCAAGTCAAATTTTTTCCCATATATCAGAAATGCCATAAGTTCAAGTAAAATGGATATCTCATGTCAAGTTCTATAGTGAACTATTTTTTTTTAACTTCTTAGCAAGTGGTTTGCACAAAGATGCTCTACCTCCTGAGTCGTCTACTAATCGGAAGGTCAGTGGTTCGATCCCTGGCTCCCCTAGTCTGCATGCCGAAGTATCCTTGGGCAAGATACTGAACCCCACGTTGCTCCCGATGCGTTCATCGGAGTGTGAGTGTGTGTGAATGTTAGTAAGCACTTAAGTATAGATAAAAGTGCTGTATGAATGTATGTGAGACTGGGTGAATGTGGCCTGTAGTATAAAGCGCTTTGAGTACACAAAACTGAGTAGAAAAGCGCTATATAAGTACCAGTCCATTACCAAACAGGAAGAAGCTGTAAGCCTGTTTTTGTTGAAAGTTTAAAAAATACCAGAACCCCAAGAGCGCCAGCTCTCTTAAAAAGAGTACAGATTGAAAGTAATATCTCATTTGTTTAGGGACACAGCTAACAGAATTACGTACTTACTACGATCACTGCAGGCTACTATGTGTTCAATGACCTGGCCAATGAAAAGCTCAGCTCACTCAAGAAAACAACAGCTGGCTGATTTTACTTGAGTCTTTACATATTTGAAAAAGATAAATAAGGTGTTCAAAACTAAGATTTGAAAGTGTTTGGAAGTCGAACTTTGGACAACGCCGGGATAGCTTTTACAGTGTGCTTCCAGTCTTTATGCTAAGGTAAGCTAACGTCTCACAGCTCATTTATATTTAACACAGAGATATGGGATGGTATTGACTTTCTCATCTTGAGCCATTACTTTAAATGATATTATCCTATTGATTATTTATTACCTTATTAGTTACTGAAGAGGCACTTTGTAGCAAGAGCAGTTTTGCCAGGCTGCTACTGTAAATAAGAAATTGTTGTATCTCCCTGGTAAAAACATATTTTGGCTCCATCACACCTAATAAAGAACTATAAAAGTTCTTGTATTCAGCAGCGCTACTTTGCTATTTCACCTGGTATAAAAAGTGACATGTAGAGCAACTCTACCTGCGAGTGAGTTTCGAGGTCAGCTTGGTGAAGAGGTTGGAGGTGGCCCTAGTGCGGGCATGGGGCAGCGGGCTGGCTTCGTGATGCGACAAGGTGGGTGAAGTAGGCGGGGCCGAGTAGACCGGGGGGCCACGATCCCTCAGCTGTCCCCCATGAAAGGTGCTGCGGATTGTGGAGCCTCGGGTCAGGCGGCATCGGTCCGAGGAGGAAGAGGAGCCTGCAGCTCCGGCCCCAGAGATACTGAGGGTGGAGGGAGAAGCTGCTGGCATCCGGTGGCCCAGGGAGCTGCAGAGAAGAAGAAGAAACAGGATTTTGTCTTAAGCTAGCTCAGCCATCCATCCATCCATCCGTCCATTTTCTTCTGCTTATCCTATTCAGAGTCGCAGGTGGGGGGTTGGAGCCTATCCCAGCTGGCATAGGGTGAGAGGCAGGGTATACCCTGGACAGGTCGCCAGTCTGTCGCAGGGCTGCTAGGTCAGCCATTAGATCTTATTTATTTAGCATTTTTGGTAAAGGCATAGTTAAGTAAAACTTCTACTTTCATTGACTTCAGGTAATGAGCACTATTATTAAACTTATTAATTGCAACGCCTTACAAAAAGCAGAACTGAGCATACATTTTTATGTTTTTTTCCACAGGTAAATATGCTAATCAGCCATATTACCAACCAAACAACTCTACAGTCATGGTAAAAAGAAAGTACACCCTCTTTCACTGCTCAGGTTTTATGTATCAGGACATAATAAATCATCTGGTCCTTTGCAGGTTCTTAAATTATTAAAACACAATAAACAACAATACATGACAGACTACACTGTGTCATTATTTATTTAACAGAAATTAAGCCAAAATGCAGAAGCAATGTGTGAAAAACTAAGTACACCCCATGATTCAATAGATGGTAGAAGCACTTTTAGCAGCAATAACTTGCAGTAATTGTTTTTTGTATATCTTTATCTGTCTCTCACATCGTTGTGGAGGAATTTTGACCCACTCTTCTTTACAATGTTACTTCAGTTCATTGAGGTTTGCAGGCGTTTATTCACAGCTCTCTTAAGGTCACATCACAGCATTTCAGTTGGGTTGAGGTCTGAACTTTGACTGGGCCATTACAGCAAATTGATTCTTTTCTTTTTCAGCCATTCTGTTGTAGATTTGCTGCTGGGATCATTGTCCTGTTGCATGACCCAATTTCACCAAAGCTTTAGCTGTCATTCAGATGACCTCACATTTGAGTCTAGAATACTTTGGTATACAGAGGAGTTCATGGTTGACTCAATGACTGCAAGGTGCCCAGGTCCTGTGGCTGCAAAACAAGCCCAAATCATCAGCCTTCCACCACCGTGCTTGACAGTTGGTATGAGGTGTTTGTGCTGATATGCTGTTTGGTTTTCTTCAAACGTGGTGCTGTGCATTATGGCCAAACATCTCCACTTTGGTCTCGTCTGTCTAAAGGACATTGTTCCAGAAGTCTTGTGGTTTGTTCAGATGCAACTTTGTAAACCTAAGCCGCGCGTTCATGTTCTTTTTTAAAGAGAAGAGGCTTTCTCCTGGCAACACTTTTTTTTAAAATATATTTCTGTGAGCATTGCACAGTCTGACCTTGGGATGAATTTGTTGGGACGTCCACTCCTGGGAAGATTGGCAGCAGTCTTGAATGTTTTCCACCTGTGAATAATCTTTCTCTCTGTAGAATGATAGACTTCAAATTGTTTGGAAATGGTCTTATAACCCTTTGCAGATTGATGGACTGCAGCAGTTACTTCTCTAAGATCATTGCTGATGTCTTTCCTCCTTGGCATTGTATTAACACACAACTGAATGCTCCAGACCAGCAAACTGCCAAAACCTCTTCTTTTATAGAGGTGCTCACACTTGCTGATGATCAGTTAATCAAATGAATTTGATTATCAGCACCTGGCTGCTACTTCTCTCTTAATTCCTATGGAAGCAGTAAGGGTGTACTTAGTTTTTCACACATTGCTTCTGCGTTTTGGCTTAGTTTTTGTTAAATAAATAATGACACAGTGTAATATGTCATGTTTGTTGTTTGTCTGAAGTTGTACTAATTAAGGACCAGATAATTTTTTTTTATTATGTTTTGATATGTAAAACCTTAGAACTGAAAGAGGGTGTACTTTCTTTTTAACATGACTGTGTATCCAAGCATTCAGTATACCATATGTATACTGTATTTTATTTTTCTGCTTCAAATCAAAGTATTGTTTTAAAAATAAAACAGCTATACCCTTCTCAAATGCAATTTCTTACCAATGGCTTTGGATTTACTTTGATTTATCTCTAGAGTTCATTTTAAAAAAAGCAATAGAATCTGGTTTATCTATATATCATTGTTATTCAACTATGTTACAGTAGCTTTTACTGCTTTCTAGCTAAAAACTGTTTTTCTACCCCAGTCAGTTTGGGGATACAGATAAAATGTTAAAGACGGCCGGCAAGCTTCCAATACACCAACTGAACTGAGAAGTTCTATTTCAGATTTTCACACATCCTCCAAACAACAGCATGACTGAAGGTGACAACATACCCTTTTAAGTAAATATTATCAGACAAAATGACTAAAAACACCAATCTTCCACCAGCCTTTCAAACTTAATGGTTTTAGCCTTTATGGTGTTTTTTTGCTGCTTTACCAAATAGCTGGCACTTGCTTAGTCTATCCATGAATCTGTACCGGCAAATATGATTATTGACGACACAATGTGGTACCTGTTGTCTTTGCCGTTCTGCAGAAGAGAGTGTCTGTCAGCGCCTGAGCGGTCGGTGCACACGTACGTGTTCCGGCGTGTCATGGCGCTTCCAGGGATGTTATTCTACCCAGGGAGAAGAATCATTTCAGGACACATATTAGCTTAAAGGAATGTTAAAAAAATTTAATCGTGATTCCTACAGTGTAGCTACTAGTGTTGCAATGCAAAGCCATGATCTGTATCAAATTCAATGCTTATTTTGCATATCTGTAGTTGGATTTACACTGGAAGGAGACAGGGACTATAGCAATAGAATACAAAACACCCAGAATGCCTTTTTTCTATGTTACAATGTTTGTTACAATTTAAACACCTCAATCACACCATTTTAAGCTTGTAGCAAATAATAAATGAAGATTTGTATCTAAAAAAAAAGCAAAAGGTATTCTGGTGGAAATTAATAGAGGAAATGGAGAAATTAACAGAGGGAAAATAAAAGCCATAAGTTCATGATTATTCAGAGAATTTTTTTTGCTTGCTTTTTCTTATTTCTTGTCACATATACTGTTACAATGGTGGAGCTGTTTCTGCTCTTGGCTCTGTATGATATCAAAAAGAGGGGAAATCCCTAATATGGTCATCTCAGGCACACAGCTCTGGCTGTGGCCAGCTCTGGGGTGAACATAGCTAAAAGGGGTGAATATAGCTAAAACATCTTGCTTGAGACAGTGGATAAAACTGAAGGACTGCAGCAAGCCATACTATGAGATAAATAATGATTATTCGGAACTGTGAATCATCCAAAACTACCCTAGTAGAGCATAGCAGAGAGTACAATAGTAAAATATGGAGCTGGTAACAAGCAGAATAGGTCCCTTTTAAAAATGAGTCGTAGTGCATGTAACAGGCTCAGGAGCAGATAACTGCAAAACCAGTCTGAAGTTTTGGGGTATTTAACCTCAATTTTGATTAAAAATGCACAGCACACAGCATGATGTCTGTCTGTTTCAACTTAACTGAGAAGAAATTGTGTGAAGTTTATGGCTAATTGTGTCAGGGCTGACACCAGTAAAAATCTATATTTGTTGAGGAGTACTGAAGGCCAAATTCTTGCCCTCATGGAAAAGCCTGTGCCTTTTGTTTTGAAGGCCATCTTTCCCCCTTCTTGAGAAAGAAACTTACCGTGGTGGCAGTCATGTCTTTGCGGCGGTCTGGGATCTCGGACTTGTTGGGGTTGTTGGCACTGCTGACCATTGGGCTGGAGGGAGGCAGGCTGCGGCTCCCCATCACGCTGCAGCTGGCCTTGCGCGAAGGCATCCTTCCCTCCCGCAGCTCCCGGTCGCCCGTGCTGGTCGGGCTCCGTTTGGGGTGCATGACGGGCATGGAGGGCCCGCCTTTGTTGTGGAGGACAGCAGAGCACAGACACACAGAGACTCATATAAGGAATATTCTGTAAATGACTGGGTAATGCAAACCAGAGCTGATCCACACAGCACATCACAGTGCTATCTTATAGACCTAAATAAGCCCCAAACTCTCAGCAGCCCCAAAACCATATCATTTGAATAACTGCAAAGGAGCTAGAAAATCTGGCTCAAGGTTGTACTGTTCCATCACTGAAGAACCCTCCAACTGCAACCATCATTATCATTGGGTCTACCAGTTGTTGTCTTTAATAAAAGACTGATACATGCATAAAATATTAGAAAACAGTGAAAAATGCCCAAGCTGACATATTCAAACTGCTTCATTTTGTCTGACCTAAAATTGAAAAGAAGATAAAACTAGGAAACGAGCAAACACTCATATTTGATAAGCTGGTATCAAAGAATGCGGGGCACATTTGCTCTTAAAAGAACTATAAAGGTTAATGAAACACTTGTGATATCAGCTGGGGCCCAACAACAAGTTGTGGCCACTGGACTATAAAGAGGTTGATGGTTCCAGGTTTCATAAAAGCTCAGAAAGAGGATAGAGAAGAGACTCACAGAAGTCGCTGTGTCGCCGCTGCCTGTGGTAGGTGGAGGCACTACGCTGGGTCTTGCTATGTGAAGAAGAGGTGGAGGAGGAGGAGGAGCCAGTGGCCGAGGAGTGCTTGTTGGTCCCGTTGGTAATGGGGCTGGGTCGTACCCTTGCCAGGGACAGGCTACTAGCAGTGCGGCCGTCACTGCCCTCCTATAATGTCCAAGTGATATTGGATAGAAGGCATTACTGGTTTAACATATGTTAACACTTTTGATCATAGGAATGTATCACCAGATACAGGTAAATCTTTGACTAAAGTAAAGAGTGGTCTCTCCCAGGGCCCCCAGCATCTCCTGACTGAACAATGTTAATATGAACTGCAACACAGACAGAGCAAAAGAGAATGCGTGGCCATTTGGCTGGAATAGATCCAGCCTGCCATCATTTTCACTGAGATATGTTTAAGTTGAAGTTAGAATCACCATTTAATGACATTACTTGAGTGAGTCAATCACTTTAGAATCCCTTTTATTAAACTGCTGCCTGCTACTAGTAAACAGGGGCTGCATGCCTTTATTGTATTTATCAACAACATGGTAAAGACAGAGTGTGGAGATATACACTGTTCCAAAGTAGTTTGTAATTTATATGGGAAAACATCTATGGACTTTTTGTTTTAGGACAAAATTAGACACTGATGCAAAGTTTGGTTTATTGTTGTATGTTTAAAAGAGTTGTGGATATCAAAAAAAGTTAAATGATACCACGTCCTGCTCATATAGTGCTAACCACTGCACCAACGTCCTGGGCGGCAAGGCAGTGCAGTAGTTAGCACTATTTCCTCACAGCAAAAAGGTTTTTGGTCCAGATCTCTTGTGTGGAGTTTGTATGTTCTCTGTGTGAGTTTCCTGCAGGTGCTCTGGCTTCCTCCCACAGTCCAAAGGTTCATTTTTGATTCTAAATTGGCCATATGTGTGGCTGCAAGGTAGATAAATAAATACATAAAATAAAGTGCTTTATGAAAAAGGTCAATTTGCCCTATAGCGTTAAAGTGCTTTGTGTGGTCAGTAAGACTAGAAGAGCCCATATGTTGGTCTATTCCATAAACATTTTTATATGTATAATTGGTAATCAAGGACAAGGCCTGCCTGGTGTTTCAGCTAATATGCATAAATAAATAAATAATACAGATAAGACACGTGTATAGAACTCACATCGCCTTTGCGGCCAAGCAGTAAGTAGGTAGCGGTGACCTCATTGTATTTTTGATTGAGCAGAGAGTCTTTGATTTCCTCTGGAGTGAAGCCCATCCCAACCATAATCTCTGAGCAATACAAAACAAAACAACAAAAAAAACCAAAAAAAAAACAAAAATGAAAGGTGAGACAAGATGCAGTGATGACCTTGTATCCTCATTACATAGACCTCAGGTTCAGTGGACAGGCTGACAGCAAGCTGACTCACCTATTCGAGCTGGATCACTGTAGTCCTCAACTGGTTCTACATGGGGCTTCAGCTCATCCCCCTCATACCCTGTATTTATCCACTTGTCCTTCATGACTTGCTGTAGAAACGGAAACACAGGAGAGCTTTCAGATGAGTTTGAATTTTGCGAGATGTCTGTTTTGTGGGTTACACGGTGCTCACCTCGAGCGTGCAACGTTTGGCGGGATTGAGCACCAAGAATCGGCGAAGGATGCCTTCACAGTCTGTGGACATATAGAAGGGCACGCGGTACTTTCCCCTCAGCACGCGCTCCCTCAGTTCCTGTTGGCCACATCAAATGAATTTTACACATTCAGTATAATATGAGAAGAACAAGACTGAGTGAGTCCAGTCCTGGTCACTACTTCCTGTTTTGTCATGTTTATTAGTTAATTGCTCTTGTTATTAGTTGCTCTGACAAGTCCAGTCTGTCATAAAAGTGTATGCTGTATTAAAATGTAAAGCCTGTACTTCCTTCACTGCAGGAATTATGTTGGGGTGCAATCACATATGTGACAGGTTAAACACACATTTGTCTTTGTTCCCTTTGGTGGAGCTCTGGGGGGGGGCATCTTTTGCCATCTGCTGAATTTTGGCTAAAAGTAATATTTTCATTTTTTTATGCAGCAGGTCCCACTACATGGGGCGATAACATTACAGAACACAAACAGAGAGAAGACTGACAATGATGCCTTAGCGTACATGACATCTGGATGTGAATCTGAAAGGTCAACAGTCTTCCCGAACAAACCATCTGAATGGAGTCTTTCCAGGCTGCCAACACACACTAAGACAAAGCTGCTTGAAACAAAGGTGTACTACATTAGCCACATCCTCTTCTCACATGTCAGAATACATGTGGGATTGTTCAAGTATCATGATTTTACCCAGGACATACAGGACACAGGTATTTCACTGCATCTGCACATTTTTCCAGTACCCGGTTTATAGAGCTAACCCACATGATAACCAGCTAATTTGGATACCAGCACAGTGCACAAGGACCAACAGAAATTGAACCACATGCTGACTGAAATCTGGCTGTGCTGCAGCTCTTTCAACTATTGCATTCTTCAGGCATTATGTCAAAATAAGATGAGGCTAAAATGAATGGCTTTAAAAAATAATGGCTATGAACCACTAAAATCCCAGTCTGACAACATACACAAACTGAAACAGACAATTTTAGTTGTATGCACTCTTAAATTTTGAACTTTGTAGTATTGTTCAAAATACTTTTAAGCAAATTTTAGTAGTATATATTTTTTCGGATACAACAAATAACATTTCACTTCCTGAGAAACATATTGCCAGTGAGAAACACGTTTCCATGGTAACCGGATCACATATGAGATGAGCCAAGTACTGATACACTAATTTTAAAAAATTAAAAAACACTACTTTTAAGCATTTATATTGGAGAGTTATTGAGGTTGGAGCTGTCCAGCAATATCACTAGTGCATTGCATTCTGGGATTTTTATGTCAATATAGTGTCCTGTGCTTGCATACTATATAAAGTATGCTATAAATAGTATGTAAATGGTGTAGTAATGGATACATAGTAAGGTTTCAAACATAATGAAAATGTGAGATACTATTTTAGTGTACTAAGTACTATGCTGGTATGTATTTTGGGATTCAGTCGTGTTCTGTGTGACTGGGTTTATGATAACCATATTTATGACATACATTAAAATATTGTTACCTTTCATAGCCTGACTGACAAATCTGCTTAGCTTACAGCAGCTATATTGATATTGCTGTACACGTCAGCTGATAAGCAACAAAATGTTACTTTGCACAGCATTGCAGTAAATATTTTTCATCAAATGGCAATGTGTAAAATGAAAGGGTTCATTTGTAGTCATTAGCATGTCACTATACATTCCCCTCTGCTCTGAAAGACTTTACAGCATGTCTTAGCTGCTGGGTCTGTTGCATTATCTGGTGCAGGATTGGGTTTAAAATTTGACATTTTTTAAAACATACTGGTCTTCCATTAAGAAACAGAGGGTTCCTATGAGTCACTGTAAGGGTCTTTGTATATTATTGTCTGCTGGACTTTGTCTGTTGTTTGCTCCTCAACAGTTGTAGCTCAAAAGGCTGGCTAAGAAAGCTGAAGGGACAAAGCGTTCTGCAGTTACACAGCAAACAGTTTAAAAAAAAAAAGGGAAGTTAAATATTTAAAAAAGCTAATCATTTATAGATGTTAGAAAAACTCCCAAGCCCAAAACCCAAGTAAATAATCACTATTATCATGTGCTTGCTGCTATTGTATTATGGAAATTGCACATAGCATACAGCACTCCACTTACTGCCAGGCAGACAGACAAGACATCTCCAACGGCTTTTAGCTGAAGCGGTTAGACAAACAAAAGCCTTTTAGAGCATTCACCAGTTTTTGAAAATGACACCTGTTTGAGGTCTCAGTAGCTGAATAGCAACATGTAACAGGAGTGTGAGGATTCCCTCATCAGTCCTTAATTTCTTTGGTAATTAAATATATTTTGACTGTTATGCCATTCATAAGGTCTGATATGTATGTATATATAGGCACCAATCAGCCACAGCATGAAAACTATATATAGGTCTAATATTGTGTAGGTGTCCCTTGTGCTGAAATAAACCTCTGACATGTCAAGGAAAATGGATACAGGACCTCTGGGGGAGTCCTTTCGTGTCTGGATCCAGGATACTAGTTGGGGATCCTCCAAACAAGTCTCTGTGGTCCAGGCTTGTTTGGTCAATTCCGTGTACACTTGATTAAATTAAATAGCGGATCTAAGGAGTTTGGAGGCTCAGTCAACACTGGGCCTCTTTGTTGTGTTCATCAATGTGTTTCACAGCAGTATTTGAGGTGTGGGGGCTGTTTTGTCTTGCTGTGGGGAAGAAATTACCATCTGGAAGTGCAACAGGGGTTGTTTGGTCTGCAACAGTGTTTAGGTGGGTGGTACGTCTTGCCAAAAATTACATTCCCACGTATGCTGGGATGCAAGGTATCCTAGCATTGTAACCAGATGATCAATGTTAGTCACTTTATCGGTCAGTGGTTTTAATGTTGTGGCTTACTGGTGCACGTAAACCTATTACTGGTGCAATAAACCACTGAGGAAAGCTCTTCCCTAGCCATACAAACAAATAGTTCCCTCCAGCCTTCCACTTGCCTTCAGGTTCTGCCCATCAAAGGGTAGCGAGCCGCTGACCAGTGTGTAGAGGATAACTCCCAGACTCCAGACGTCTACCTCAGGCCCGTCATACTTCTTTCCCTGGAAAAGCTCAGGCGCAGCATAGGGCGGCGAGCCACAGAACGTGTCCAGCTTGTTACCCAGCGTGAACTCGTTGCTGAAGCCGAAGTCGGCGATCTTGATGTTGGCGTCGGCATCCAGCAGAAGGTTCTCCGCCTGAGTTGTATATCCATTGATGCAGAGGAGGAAGCAGTGATGTACAGCAGGAAGGGAGAGGAGAAAAGTTGGATGGGAGAGGAGAGAGAGGAATGAGAATATAGGAGGACACAAGAATGTGAGTTGTGATGAATAAAAAGAGTGTGAAGGAGACAGATGGGGAGGGAGGAGTTGTGTGTTGTCCAACAACACTGATACTGGACATGACTCATACTGTGTACACGCCACTGTGCCCACTGTGTGTTTAGGCTCTGGCTCCCTCCTACCCTCCCATATTAAAAAAAAACAAGACTCTTCAGTCATCAGTGTGATTAAGAAGCTATAGGACCCTTTTCATGGACACAGATTAAGACTAGTCCAAGATTATAACTTTAAATTCAGCATAATCTGTCAGTGAAAGAAATTTTCTAGTCCTAGACTAGCCTTAATCCCCCATCTCTGAAAGCTGCCCAAGACATTCCTCTGAGCTTCCTCACCTTCAAATCTCTGTGGACAATGTTCTTCGTGTGGCAGTAGTGGACAGCGGAAACAATCTGTGAACATGAAGAGACAGACACAGTTGAAGTACTGACAAGAAAATGGAACGACTGGCGTAATGTCGGCATCAAGAGGTTAACGTATTCATACTTGTCGAAATTTGGCTCTTGCTTCAACTTCCTTCATTCTCCCATGAGACACGAGGTAGTCAAAAACTTCACCTGTAAGTGAGCATATCAGCACATCAGTCAGGTAACAAACTAGATGCATTATACTATTAGCTGATTACATTTTGCTGATATACACAATCAATTTCAAACACATCCATTCAGGTTTTAATATTTAATAAGGTGCAAGTACTTTCAAGGTGTCAGTTACTTTTATTGTCCTCAAATGATGCAATCACGTGAAAACATACAATGCACACAGACCTAAAGGAACAGTTTGACATTTTAGGGAATGCACTTTCTTGCCAAGAGTTAGATGAGAAGGTCGATAGAACTTTCAAATCTGTCAGTTTAATATAAAGCTGCAGCCACTTACCTTACCATTAAGGCTTGATAGAAATGGATAGCAGCTAGCCTACCTCAAAAGGTAATGAAAATCTACCTCAGAGTAGGTTTAAAGTCCTTTATTCATCTGTTATCTTGTTTTATTGAGGCAAGACTATAACTTCTACTGTATGCTCAGGGGTTGTGATCTTACAGTGCTAAGAGGTCTGGTATGTGCACTAGCTTAAAGTGGCTAACATTAGCTATTATTACTACAAACAAATGACAAAATCAATGGTTTCTCCAATAATGACTGAACATTTTAACACATAAAATGCAATTTAATAGTGTTTTCAAGGTCAAACTGCAAAAAAAAAAAAAAAAATCAAAAAAAAATTTTATTTTTTAAAAATTTTTTTTTTTATT
>VUQI01029375.1:0-14513 GCA_015106735.1 Paratilapia polleni | reverse complement strand
CCCAAAAAAAAGGCTCCCCCCCCCCCCCCCCGAAATGTACACCTATATGTTGTGAAAAAGTGGTTCTAATCTATTATTATTATTATTATTATTGAAATTAAGCTAAAAATATCACTTTAAATGGCTAAAACACCATTTAAAATGCACCAAGGCCCAGTATATGGTTCATAAAGAATATTTCAAACTATGCATCCTGCAAAGCTACTTAATAGAGTCCAAGAATAAAAATATGGAGCTGAAAATGAGACGAACAGGCCCTCTTTAAAAAAGGTGGTAACTGAAATAAGTGTCTTTCTTTTTGCTAAAATCATACTGGCTCCTGCCATCAGTGTGTGCTTGTTTCCAAAGTTTAATGTTTATCTACATATTATGCTGTTTTTACCCACAGTTGGAATTCAAGTTGCACTTTAGTCCTGCTTCTATTCTTATGTGTGTAACCTAATCTACCTCCATAAGGAGCCATAATGCAAGTACACAAATTAACCCATGAGAGCACAATGGATGCCGGTAGAAGTATCACCGTCCCCTTATGCTAAGTGGAGGAGACAGACCCCACTTCTCCATCTCGACCAACGTTACCATTTTATTTTGGAAACTAAATCTCCCAACTTCCTGTCTGAGTTTTCTAATCCTATTGCACTTGATGCGACTGAGATGCGCCACATCAGAGATGCTGACAGGTCCAACACAAGACAACCCACTGCCGGTTATACCACCGTAGTTTTGTGCGTAAATGAGCATAAACTGTCCAAAGATGGCCGAAGTGCAAGGCTTCTCCATCCAAAACAGTGAATCATAAAGCAGTCCTCTGCCTTTATAAGACCTGGTAGTCTAGCGGGGGCCTGCACAGGGAGAGGGATAGTCTTTGCTGTGGGTGGCAAGGCTCTTCTCTCCGTTAGAGCGAATGATTTAAAAAGACAGGCATCACTGAGTTAAAACATGAAACCCTTGGTGTCTAATGTAATAAAGTCCTCTGAAATTTAACACAGTGTCTGGAAAGCTGTTTTGAAATTGTAACTAAGCAAATGTTATTAACATACCCCATCAACCCCTGTATAACACTCCTAAAACTACACATTCTAAACATTTTAGGGGTCCACCAATAAAATAACAGTGTCACGCTTCTTCATGTCCACTCTTCAGCTATGAAATAATGATACTTTCTTCTTCACTCTGTCCATGAAGTGCATCCAGGTTCCCTCTAGGCTAATGGCCTTATATGAGCTTGTGTGTGTGTGTGTGCGCGCGCGCACGTGAGTGCTGCTGCTAAAGCCCGCATTCTTTCTCATGGCCGGTAGGGGGTGACTTTTCTGGTTGCAAAAGATGCTTGGCTGTATAGAAGTCATTGGTAAAACGGCCTTCAGCTCTCTTTATCACTGACCTCAATAAACACTTTTCTGATGAGTTTACAGTCTAGTTGCTGGTTTCAGTTCTTATTGCATACAATACGATGTTTATTCTGTAAATTATGGTCCCCATTAGTTTCCAGAAGGATGATAAAGAAGAGTATGTTTTAGGGCGAGCCTATTTTGTGACTGACAAGTTGCAACTGTATGAGCAGTGTTCCTCGGTTTCACAGTTGCTCATGACATGGTGTTTCAAAAAAATGTAGAATTTAACAGCGAAAACGCACTGCTCTAGGCTTTTAAAAAGAACTTCACAAACCAATGCATGGTGTCATGTTGGGTATGTCCATCTTTAATATGCTCCACACTGGCTTTGTGGTAGAATATCACAATCTTGCATAATATAACTGAAGTGCACGGAGATGCAGATCTGTGCAGAGGTACTGTGGCTCATGCCTTGCCTGTTTGCCAGATCTTGTACTAAATGCAGTGCACGTATGAGCATTTCCACAGCTTCGTAGCACTAGGAATTAAGAAGTTATAGCAAGACAGCCTGTTCATCTCTTGTGCTGTGCATTTATGGCATTGTGTTCTAACATCCACTTTTGCTTTAGTAGAGATGGGTTTGCTGCATGTACTAAAGAACTCTAGATACTCTAGTAGATTTTGCATCAGTTGTCAGTCTAATTCATCTCCTTATCAATAACTCAGCTTCAAGCTTCATCTGTGAGGTCTGTGAGGCAAAAACAGGTTTCCTGAACCACAAGACCCCCCCTCCCCCCGCCTCCTCCACCTCTGATGCTTTATTACACCTCTGCCATGTTGTCCTCTGTGCAGCACATACCTGATGGCTTATCCTTGTTTCTAAGAGTGGAGGCCTCTGTTGAAGGTGACACCCGGACTTTAATTAAATGCTGCTTGACCTACTTTTACTAAGCATGCAGTAAGGTGTCTCATTAAAACACCAACCCTCACCAGCCATTCCTGAGAAAACCAACTCTGTCATTTCCACTGACCCTCCAACAACTACACTGTGATCTTCCTAATAGTAGGCTAGTTTTACAAGATGACTCCCTGCACCCCCTCTCCAGACTTCCTTTACTTTGGGAGGCAGCAGAGACAGTAATCCATCATGTTTTCATGGCCCTCCTGTCTGCTGTCGTCTAGGAGGCTCGTCCTCCAGTTCCTACTACCATCCCAACATTCAGACTAAAAGCCTCAGCCAGCTTCTCTCTGTTTGGGTCACAGCCACTCAATTTCATCTGCTACTCCCAACAGGTCAATCATTCACAAAACTACTTAGGTCTCTAAAGTTTATAGTGAGTGAGCACAAAATATTAATTTCTCAGTGGTGAACATCTGATGTTACTAGAACAAAACCAAATCCCAGCATAGTAGTTGGTGTAGTTACTTAAATCATCAGCAATCCTTGCTAGTTCATAGGCAAATAGTTCAGTAGTCTGAGAATAACATTTGCCAATGTAAAATTGCAAATAATTTAGGGATTTCATCATCTACTGTACATAATATCATTAATATTCTGAAAACCAGGCTGAAAATCAGGAATGAATCCATTTTTGTATCTTCAGTCAACACTGCATTAAGAAAAGATACACCTCTGTAGTAGAAATGAGTTCAGGAATAGTTTGGAAAGCAATAGTCAGTGGACATAGCTTGGAATTGTATCCATAAATGCAAGTTAAAACTTTAGCATGTTTTAAAAAGAGTTTTAAACAACTGCTGCTGACTTCTTTGGGCTCAAACTAATTTAAGATGGACTGAGGCGAAGTGGAAAACTGTCCTGGATAATCAGTCTTGTTATCAATGCAGTCATATAGTTAAAAATGTGCAACTGATGCACTTAAATTAGCTTTGAAATTTTGCCTGTGAGTGTGCCACTACTGGTCATATCCTTAAAAGTTGTAGGACTATTATCCAGAGTTTCATTCTATTTTAGTTATATTTGTTATCCTTGGACTTGGTGGGAAAAATAGTACCTCAACATGAAATTAAAAAGGAAAATGACTGTTATTGTCTCCAACACTGAATAAATAATCTGTAGACAAGATTAAGTATGTACACCGCCTTGCTAGCATTTCTGTGAGGCTGTACTTGGACACAGGAGTGCTTGGAACTAAATGCTAATGTCAGCATGCTAACATGCCCACAGTGAAAATATTGACATGCTGATAACTAGCAAGTCTAATGTTAATGTATTGTCCCATCTAAGTTTAGAATGTTGCCACAGTAACATTTGCCCATGTATACATGGTTGATGCTGTCCATTGGAACTGTGTCAACACAGCCACTGTGTTGTTTAGGTGGCACAGGGCCTATTAATGCATATTAATCTAGGGAGGCAGAGATGCATGCACAATTTAAAATTTCTTATAACTCACTGAATTTTCAAACAATTTTCAATTTATTTATTTATTTTACAAATTTTTCATATGAGAAGGCTTATCTTATATTGATAACATAATAGTTCTTTAATATGTTGTTTAAAATTAACATTGCAGTTTCTCCAATTCACAACTGGAAAAAACTGACAGGATTAGTACATGATACTTGTTCAGTTCTGTCAAAGTTGAACTCAAAATAAAAGCTGCATACAAGTCATTTAGTCTCTTCGCCTCGGCGGCTCTTTCCATCTGTGTCTTCTAACATTATGGGAACCTACACACAAAACAAATCCATCTGTACAGCTCTGCAAGTTTTGCTAGAAACAATTTAACAAATTAACAGCTACTGCATGTCATGTTGGTGCCATAAAACAGATTTTACACTCAGAAAAAAAAAATTGATAATTTAACCCAACTTAACCACCTAACACAACACATACAGTGGCATAGTAGCCTGACAAACATCATTTAAGTACTTTAAAACGTTCATTTTTTCCCTTTACCTGAGATAACCTAACTTTAGTATAATTTAATGTCAGGACAGTCACTTAATAGTAAGTCAGATTAAAAGATGCTGTCATACAACAAATTTATTAGACCACCACCCAATGTAAGGTTTATACCACAGCTGCCCTAAATTAACAGTATTGGTAATTACCAAAATCATTTGTTATATTTCTGTGGTGGTTAATCCACCAGTATGTACAAGCTTTTAATGCTAAAATATTTTTGAATTTACCGTTTTACAAAAAGGCAGAAAAAAGATAGTAAAGGACATTAATATTTTTTGATTAAGATGCCTAATTACAGTTATTTACTTGCATTCCTGAACTGAAATTAGTTTTAGTGGTTGATATCATGTTTAGATACTGGCAGGACCCAAGGAGCAAACTCGGAGCACAGGAAAGAGTTTAAGAAGCTTTTATTAAATGATGTGGGATAATTTGCAAACTGATGGGAAGGATCAGTGATTAATCTCAACTCAGGTGGATTTCACAGGAGCTCTGTCAGAGAGTAGAGTCTCAGTTAGCAGTTTGTCCAGTGATTGGATATTGAAGGTTTGAAATCTTGCTTGGAAAGACTGTTTCTTACTTGTTAGAATGAGGAGGGAATACTGAGCCGGCAGGGTAGTGTCCAACAGAGTACAGGTGGAGAGCAGACAAGCAAGAGTAGTGGCTTGGCCGGTGGTGCCGGAGGGAAACAGAGCCACAGGAGCCGTCCACGGAAGACAGGTGAGTGGGATTACATAGCTCAATTTGAGACTTTCTAAGGTTTTCACTGTGAGGCAAACACAGAAAGAGGTAACGAAACCTTTCAAAACTGAATCTAATTAAAGGTGGCCCGATTGCCACCATGATGACAGAGATGGTCTGGCGGGGAATTGTGGCACCACCTGCCCCTGAAATACTTGCTGCCTGATGAGTTCATTGCGAACTGGTGTGGGAAGGATGACTCACAATGAGAGGCTCTGCCCAAAGGCGGAGAGGTCACCCAGAGCCAGCCCAGCAACTCCACCTGAGAGTGATCAAAGAGAATACAGGGGAAAAGACAACAACGACGGGAAATCAGAATATTTAATCAGTGAAGAAAAGTGGTGTATAAAAAAACGATTTTCAAGCTCATGCGCAGCCCTGCTTCATATTGCAGATATATTATGTGAAAAGTTGAACTGCACAAGAATTTAAATATAATCTTGTGATGGATAATTCTTTATCCATCCATCTAATTCTTTCTTCTCCATACTTTTCATCATTACCATCATTCTGGTACAAGTTAATCTTGGTTTCAACTGTCCAAAGAATATTTTTCCAGAACTGAGGGGGCTCTTTCAGATGTTTTCTGCCAAAGTCTAATCTGGCCTTCCTGTTCTTGAATGTAACCAGTGGTTTGCACCTTGTTGTAAACCCTCTTTTGGCTACTCCTAAACTTTTTGTTATCTCTCTGATAGGTTTGTTTTGTTTTTTAGTCTAATGATGGACTCCCTTGCTTGCAGTGACATCTCTTTGAGCCTCATATTTAAAATTACAGTGAAAAGCTATGAAATACAAATTCAACACTTTGAATCAACTTCATATATTATGTCTGCTTCATTTGTCATGACATAACAAGGGAATAGGCTGCACTTGGCCATGAAACTGCTTGTCAATCAATTGTCCAATTACTTTTGAGCCCCTGAATATGGGAGGCTATGTATTAAAAAATTCATGCAAAATTTTTGTAAAACCCCTTGGATTAAAGCTAAAAGTCTGTACTTCAATTACATCTTAGCTGTCTGATTTAAACTTTGGTTGTGTACAGAGGCAAAACTACAAAAACTGTGTCTTTTTCCAACAAATTATGGAGCTAACTGTGTTTGACTCAAAACCACAAATGGCAGTCTCACCTCACTGACACTGCTCGAAAAGTGAGGGGATTTTAAAAGTCACAAGAATGAATACTTTGTGGACTATCATTGTCTATACAAAATTACAACATAGTCTAACCAACTGTGGACAGATGGCTTGACTGATAGAGTAACCTTGGCATCCTTAGAGTTACGCCACAAACTTGGCTAAAAATCAAGATGCATTATGTAAATCCATTAGGTACACCCAATACATGCAGACATATTGAAGGAATGGATACATTTGGATAAACACTAAGAGTGCTTGACAAATTTCTATCATATCAAGGAATATTATCAAAATCACCCAGTGCTGGATGGTACAGATAGCACAGAATAGCCTAGCCACGGGCTCTATAAAGAACATGAAATGCAGAGGCTCATTTGGACTAATGGCAGATATTACTGGTCCATACTGGTCTATCACAGATATACTAGTATTGATGTATATGATGTCCAGTATGCTCCAGTATGAACACTATTATTCTTACAGAGCATAATGCATAAAAAGATGCTTGAGGTAATTTAAAAATGGTGTCCACAGTTTGACCAACTGTCCTGAACTTGAACTGTCTCTGCGTTTGAAATGTGCCATAAACTAAAAGGTCACCTTAGCCTGGTGACACTCTTCCAGTTTGGTCAGGCAAGGCTTCTCAAAAGCCACCAGAGGGAGACAGTGTGTAGCTAATGCTATTGCCAACAGCTGTCTTCAGGATTGAAAGATATAAAACAATACACTGACAAACATAATGACCATAATGTATCACATTTCATATATTTAATAAATGCCTTGAAATAATCATCACTTATAATTGCTGGGGTTATTTCAATTCAATTCAATCCAATTTTATTTATATAGCGCCAAATCACAACAACAGTCGCCTCAAGGCGCTTTATATTTTAGGGTAAAGACCCTACAATATTAGACAGAAAACCCCAACAGTCAGACGACCCCCTATGAGCAAGTTTTTTATTTGAAGATTTATAGACAAGGAGTCTAAAAAGTGCGGTCTTCTGTTGAAAATAGGGCATATTTACCTCAATATCTTTCTGCTGACTGGGCACAAGAAACATGCAAGGTTATAAACAAACAAAATACAATAGTGTTCACACAGTGTATCTATGCTAACCTTTATTTTCACCACTGAGCCTCCAGCATTTGTTTTGGCCAGGCATGTGACCTGCTCAATCTCTCAACTGTTTTGGGGTTGTTTTTTTTTTTGTTTGTTTTTTGTTTTTCAAGATCCACAGACAGTGAACTGTTGTGTAACACAGATGTGAGATAACATAGGGTGCTCACACAGATTGACTGATGAGCATGAAAAAGATAAGGTTCTTATGTCAAAGTTCACATAGTACAAGTGTGAGTGGGAACGGAGAAGCAGCACAACGTCAGCAGGAGACAAGAGAGGATGTGGAGTCATTAAGCTCAAACTTTACCTCTCTACTGATAAATGATGACTGATGGTGGTAGTGGAGGTCATGAAGGGGTGAGAATGGTTGCTATGCCCTAATGTGCACTCACAACACACTCACAGAATTAGTATTTTTTAGATTACTTTAAAAAATATGGTTGTGATATGTGTTACTAGAGCTCACAAGTAAGACACATTTTTTTAAGCAACTTACTCCTACTAAGAGTAACCACATTATCACTGACATCTATGCTCAGAGAGGAACTGCTAGGGACTAAAAAAATTCTCAACTGTAGCTCTGCAAAAACCCCTTCAACCTAGTTTAAGCAGACGACTCAAGCTGCGCTGCATCATTCACACTAACTTGCCTCACTCTCCTCACGTCATATACCAAACACCTTCCCCGTTTGGTGGTCTATTTAAGCTGCAGAATTTCCCATCGCTCCCTCTGACATGTCAGTGTTGCTGCTGCCCACCATCACTGCTTGCTCTTCCAACCCCTTCACCATACCAGCATCTACCTGTAGGCTCCAAGGAGACAGTTACAGTCATGGTGCCATGTTAATTCTAAGATTTTATGTATCAGGACATGATAAAAAAAAAAGATCTAGTCTTTACCAGGTCTTAAAATTAGCTAAATACAACCTGAGATGAACACAGCACGTCATTATTTATTTAACAGAAACTAAACCAAAATGGAGAAGAAAAAACTAAGTACACCCCATGATTCAGTAGCTTGTAGGACCACTTTTAGCAGCAATAACTTGAAGTAATTGTTTTCTGTATGAGTTTATTGTTGTGGAGGAATTCTGGCCCACTCTTCTTCATAACAACATTGCTTCAGTTCATTGGAGTTTGCAGGCATTTGTTTATACACAGCTCTCTTAAGGTCCCACCACTGCATTTCAGTTGGGTTGAGGTCTGGACTTTGACTGGATCATTGCAATACTTTGATTCTTTTCTTTTTCAGCCATTCTGTTGTAGATTTGCTGCTCTGCTTGGGATCATTGTCCTGTTGCATGACCCCATGGCCAAGCTTTAGTTGTCGGACAGATGGCCTCACATCTGACTCTAGAATACTTTGGTATACAGATGAGTTCATGGTCGACTCAGTGACTGCAAGGTGCCCAGGTCCTGTGGCTGCAAAATAAGCCCAAATCATCAGCCCTCCACCACCGTGCTGACAGTTTGCATGAGGTGAATATGTTGATATGCTGTGTTTGGTTTTCTCCAAACTGTGCATTATTGTCAAACATCTCCACTTTAGTCTGGTCTGTCTAAAGGACATTGTTCCAGCAGTCTTGTGGTTTGTTCAGTTCCAATTTTGCAAACCTAAGCTGTGCTGCAATGTTCTTTTTAGAGAAGAAGAGAAGAAGAGGCTTCCCCCGGCAACCCTTCCAAACAAGCCATCTTTTTCATTTAAACTTTAACATTTAACCTGCTAACTGAGGCCTGTAGAGTCTGAGCTGTAGCTCTTAGGTTTTTTGCAGTTTCTCTGAGCATTGCACGGTCTGACCTTGGGGTGAATTTGCTGGGACGTCCACTCCTGGAAAGATTAACAGCTGTCTAGAAAATTTTCCACTTGTGAATAATCTTTCTCTCTGTAGAATGATGGACTTCAAATTGGAAATGGCCTTATAACTCAGATTAATGGGCAGCAGCAATTGCTTCTTTAAGATCGTTGCTGATGTCTTTCCTCCTTGGCACTGTGTTAACACACAACTGAATGATCCAGACCAGCACCTGGCTGCTACTTCCCCTCTGAATTCCTATGGAAGCAGTAAGGGTGTACTTAGTTTTTCACACACTGTTCCTGCATTTTGACCAGTTTTTGTTAAATAAATAATTACATGGTGTAATATTCATATTTTTAGTTCATCTGAGGTTGTATTTACCTAATTTTAAGACCCACTAAGGACTAGACATTTTTATGTCCTGATATGTAAAACCTTACAATTGACAGAAGGTATACTTTTCTTTACTATGACTGTATTAATGCATCATAAATAATTATCCATAATATTGCAATACTCTGAAATGAGCTGCTCGTACCTTTTCTGTTGATGTTAACTGGTTTATTTTCAATGTACATCACTGCCTTGTGCACCTCTTTTTGTAGTATTTTTCACTTTTTGGTCACCTGAATTGAAAATCTTGAAAAAAACTGCTGAAATGTGAGATTTCATTTGAAATGTAGCATCTTTTAGTTTCTGAATATTTCTCTGATTTAATCAAATCTGACATGTATAGAATCACAAATTTAAAATATAAAAAAATTGCTGACTTTTTAAATGGACATCTGGAAGCATTGTTAATACCTGTAATTTAGTTTAAAAGTCACAATGAGAATTATGCGTGCAGAATGCTCAGTATCATTTTTTTTTTAAAGCAACTTTCAGGACCTTTCTTGTTTCATTTATTGTGTTGTTAGCTGTTGCTTTTGAAAGTTTATTGTGCACCAAAAACCACCTTAATTACAACTGGTATTGCTGGAATTAAACACAATGGACAGGTTACACTGTAGGTCAGCATAACCTGCCAGCAATGTGGAAACATTAACCCTGCAATCAAACCCAGTGAAATGAGTCTCTGGCTCCCTGTGGGTTCTGGTGTGCAGGTCACATTCATGTTTACCCTTTCTTTCACCTCCCTCTGAGATCAGATAAGCTCTCTTTTGGGGTCTAATGTTGTGAGTTTACTCTAAATCCTACCTCAGTTTTGGGCTTCCTGCAACACCTCTTCCTGATGGGGTACAGGACACAACCTGCTTACGTAAATAAGCCGGGGGAGAAGGCACAAGGAGCCAAAGGTGAGACCCTGTTGCCATATTTCACAAGAGGAACCATTGTTTAGCGCCAGACTTATTCCTCGCCATGTAAAGTAGTTTCCGTTGTTGCAAATGGCCTGAGCCAATAAATTTGTTGTTAACTGCATGAACAGGCAACTTACTGGCAGGTACGGGACAAAACAAACTGGGGGAGGCTTCTTCATGAATGCAGGACAAACAGTCTATCACTTCTGTTTGTGGGCAGAAACACCAGCAGACACAAATATGTTGTCATCAGGAAAATATTTCAGGACGTTCTGAAGTTTAATGGACTGATTCTCATTCATTTTTAATGTTTCCTAAATGCTGACTGTAGAGCAGAGCATAACAGAAAGACAAACATTACAATCCAAACACTTTCATTTCTTACAGTTACATGTTGTGTTACCTCCCAGAGAGTAAAGGTGATGCCTTTAGGACAGATCATGGACTTCCCTCACAAATAAAGCCTTTAAGGATGTCCGTTTGTCCACCCTGTTTTCCATGAAAAGATCTGACAGCACAGTCACTCACTGTCATTCCCACTTTCTCTTCTTTCTTTTGCCTTCCATCTATTTTTAACCACTTGTGTGTGTGTGTGTCTGTGTGCGTGTGTGTCTGTGTGCGTGTCAAGTTCTCATTGCAACTGAAGAGAATGCAGCACGCCGTCAACCAACCTACAACAAAAGGACAAAAACCAATGAGTAATTCTGCAAAGGAATTAAGTCATGAAACATCATTATTTTTACAACAGTTTTGTGTCTCAAAAAGCTGAACTTGCATGGTATACCTTTAGAGCAATGTTTCTGATCATCTTCTGATCATCTTATTGCAAAATGGAACTAGCAGTCTAAATGCAAACTATGTCCTTCTCTAAATTAAACAGTGCATTTCAATTATTTTACACTTGTCCTTTAATTTTACTTGCTTACACTGACTTTTCTGTATTTACCTGCATACTTGTTTCTTTTAATAATATGTACTTGTGTGTAGAAACTCCTGGGACTGTTAATGTCTAAGTTGAAATCATTAATTTATATTGCAGGATTGTAGATGTTGACTTTGCTGTGGCTGTGTGATGTGGGTTTCTAATGTTTGTGTGGCTGAGAACAGTGTTAAGGCTTAGCTGGCATCACAGTGACTGAGACTCTTGTAACGTTTAATGACTTCCGGTCAGTGTTCATGTCTGGGGTTGTTCTAGAAATGTTAATTAAGCCACTGGAGCTGTGCAGTGTATGGGGAATGTGTTATATGAAAAACAGATCTCCAGTCTCCTGACAAGTAAAGTTGTATGTAACATGTATGTAACCATTTTTGTGTAGAGCAGAAATGGTTGGAAAATATCTCATTAATAAAGGAATTTATAGCTGAAGATTGACTGCTAAAAATGGAGGGTCCATGTACTGTACCTTATTGAGAAAGTCCTGTCCCAAAGTGTGCTGTAGTTGTGTGTTTATTGGTATTTCAGTATACAGTGAGCTTCCAGACACAGAGAGTGGGTCTGGGAAGCAGTGGTGGAGCCAGACTATGATCATAGGCGTGGCCATGCTGAGACCATTATTTACAATTGGGGTGGCACAGAATCAAGATCATAATTTTATTATTTTTATTTTCTGCATTGCAAATTGCTGTATGCTAAATAGTCAATTAATCTTATCATTTGCTCATACAAGTATGACTCCAATGTAGAAGTACACTGTGGAGGACTCATATTTAAAAAGCTGTAACTTAGTTGACTATAAAACATGGAATGGTTGTGAAAGTTATTCCAGATGTTGATGAGGTTCATAAGATAACTGCAATTTAAATGGTTGGTTGTGCTGTTCCCACAAAAATCTTTGTGGGAACAATGGCCATGGGGAAAGGGATCTGGGGGAAAAATGCTAGAAAATAAAGGCCTAACTGGATGTAAATGACCTGAGTATGTGGTGGGGTGGTCAGAGGGCTGGCCAAACTTTAGTCGGTGGTGGCCATGGGCACCCTTTGGCTCTGTCCTCGCTTGGAAGGTAAGCCAACCCAGAGCCTTTGACAAGGTCACATATTTATACAGGCAAGGAGGTAAAAATGAAACAAAGTGGTGACAAGATTAAAGAGCCAAACACACCAGGATTTGGGAAACTCTCTGACATTACTTGGTTAACACTCACATGTAGGTTCAAATCTGTAACATACAGAAACATAGCCACAGTATATCAGATATCAAATACATGGAGTATGTGCGCATCACAACAGCAACATGTAGCAGGCAATTACATACATGAAAGCAATAGAAAACTAGGAAGTTCCAAGAGCCGTAAGACAGTACCAGATCAGTTTGTAATAGACAGCTGTGATGCACGGCATCTCCCAGAGGAAAAGATGTGAGATGGGTAGAATCAAAATAGATTTTTAGTGATCTTTTTTCTTTTTTAACAGCTTACTTTTTTGCAGCCAGTTGTTTTGGAAGACATACTGACATATTTTACCTACTGTAACAAAGGATTTTCCCAACTTTGGGATAAATAAAAATGCCATGAAGTTTGTCTGCATCAAACGCCATTGCATTCCATCCACTAGTTGTCAACACATTTTACCAATCCACCCATGACCAGCTAGACAGACCCACACTAGCCTTAGAGCCATGCTGATAGCATTGCCAAAAAGCAGTCTCATGTTTTTCTAGGGTTATAATTTACTTTCATTAGTCCTGTTATGATCATCACCACCTGCAGGGCAGAGGTTTTCCAGCTGCTTATTTACTGCTGTATCACTGCTTGATTGGCGCTGATGCTGAGCATCCTGCCAGGTCTGTGAGGTTAGGGGATGTGCTTGCATAAATACAGACAATCAGGACTAAAAAAGCCTCCCCCTGTTTTTTTCTCACTATTATATAGACGTCAAAATGGTTTAAACAAAGGAAAACAAATAACTCCACAGGTTGGGATGTTTACAGTGTAAGTGGCTTCAGGCCAAAGCGAAATATTTATATCCATGGATCCACCCAGTGTCACTTTTAACACAGATCACATGGATCGAGAGTTAACAGAATAATTTCTCATGGTTGTGTAAGGGCTGTTGACTCATTTTAAGAAAATTACTTTAAGATATAGTCAAAGTTTATTTTAGATAATATCCCCGCTTTGAACAAAGGTGAACTTCCTCTGCTCTGGCTGAAGCCTGAGAACGATGATTTAATGCGACTGCTGATAGCGAAACAAACAGGTTGGCGTGTCCGCTCAGCCCAGTGTGGATTGAGCGGGCACACACAGGCAGGGTCCTATACCCCCCCCCAATCGCTAAATAAAGATCCACTTGATGGATACACTCTGATAACATAAATCAGGATATCCCAAGAGGAGTGACGAAGTGCACCATTGTTTTGGTTCAAGTGGGCAGCCATCCTGACAGACAGTGTATACTGGACATGGGAGAGGACAGGAGGTTCTCTCTATTAAGTCTTCCTTGATGGGTCAGGTCAGAACCGGTTGTTCACACCGTGGTTATGCAATGTTCTGATGACAGGACTATTTTATGTTCTGTATGAGGAAGGGATATATGCTTCGTGATCTTTATAAACAAATACATGAATATGCAGAATGCGTATGCCACTCAGTCTCTTAGTCCGTTCTTTATACAATTACCAGAGAGTCCACTTTGCCAAGCTTCACCCTATGTGTTTGGAGCTGAACTACAGTTGATCAGACCCGTATGATGAACTACTGAACAATAAGGCTGAGGCTACAGGCATGTTTTAGGTGTGGTAGATATTTTTTTGAAAGTGACTAAGTATGGCCTGTTATTTTCCTATTTTTCTTATAAGGACAGCAAGAAATATTCAATAATGTGCTGTAGTAAGATATAAAGGCCTGGATGACCTCTAATTTCCTACTTCTAAATTCAGATAAAACTGAGGTTATTGTACTTAGCCCTCAAAATCTTAGAAATATGACATCTAACCAGATACTTACTCTGGATGGCATTACTTTTGCTTCTAAGGACACTGTGAGGAATCTTGGAGTCATTTTTGACCAGGATATGTCTTTCAATGTGCACATTAAACAAATATGTAGGACTGCTTTCTTGCATTTTCATAATATCTCTAAAATTAGAGGCATCCTGTCTCAGAGTGATGCTGAAAAACTAGTTCATGCATTTATTACTTCTAGGCTGGACTATTGTAAT
>VUQI01029367.1:19494-35266 GCA_015106735.1 Paratilapia polleni | reverse complement strand
GTTAGTGGTATTATAACAAAGTGGAAGCGATTGGGAATGACAGCAACTCAGCCACGAAGTGGTACGCCACGTAAAATCACAGAGCGGGGTCAGCGGATGCTGAGGCGCATAGTTCGCAGAGACCTCCAAACTTCATGTGGCCTTCAGATCAGCTCAAGAACAGTGCGTAGAGAGCTTCATGGAATGGGTTTCCATGGCCGAGCAGCTGCATCCAAGCCTTACATCACCAAGCGCAATGCAAAGCGTCGAATGCAGTGGTGTAAAGCACGCCGCCACTGGACTCTAGAGCAGTGGAGACGTGTTCTCTGGAGTGATGAATCACGCTTTTCCATCTGGCAATCTGATTGATGAGTCTGGGTTTGGCGGTTGCCAGGAGAACGGTACTTGTCTGACTGCATTGTGCCAAGTATAAAGTTTGGTGGAGGGGGATTATGGTGTGGGGTTGTTTTTCAGGAGTTGGGCTCGGCCCCTTAGTTCCAGTGAAAGGAACTCTTTATGCTTCAGCATACCAAGACATTTTGGACAATTCCATGCTCCCAGCATTGTGGGAACAGTTTGGGGATGGCCCCTTCCTGTTCCAACAGGACTGCGCACCAGTGCACAAAGCAAGGTCCATAAAGACGTGTATGTTTGGTGTCGAAGAACTGGCCTGCACATAGTCCTGACCTCAACCCGATAGAACACCTTTGGAATGAATTAGAGTGGAGACTGCGAGCCAGGCCTTCTCGTCCAACATCAGTGTCTGACCTCACAAATGTGCTTCTGGAAGAATGGTCAAAAATTACCATAAACACACTGCTAAACCTTGTGGAAAGCCTTCGCAGAAGCTGTTATAGCTTCAAAGGGTGGGCCAACATCATATTAAACCCTATGGATTAAGAATGGGATGTCACTCAAGTTCATATGTGAGTGAAGGCAGACGAGCGAATACTTTTGGCAATACAGTGTATATTTGGTGAAAAGACTGGTAAAGCAGTGTATTTGGCATATTATGAATGATAATAAAATTTAAAAAAAGACACAATCATTTAAGTGTTAAAGTAAAAAGCTAAAAAAAAGAAACACAGTTTAGTTATATTAAAGGGCCAGTTCACCCCCAAATTAAATGTACATATTTTTATGTGCTATTGTGCTATTTATCCATCCATCCATAGTGTATAAATGCATTTCAGCAGATTATTTTTGAGATTGGTAATGATTGAATCTTGAACTTAGTTTTAATTTACATTCCTTATATACAGAAACTAACCCACACCAAACTGATCTTTTTACTATTGTGTGTTATTCATTGCAATTTAGTACTGCTGACACACACCTGTGAATGATAGCTTAATCACTGTGGTACTCTGTGGTGCCCTGATAGGGGTCTATTTGTTTCTGCAAACAAGCCATCCTAAAATGAGGAAGTTAGCCAGAGGAAACACTTCTATGCCACTTCATGTGTGGACACACTGACACAAATGATGCACAAAAAAGTGAGCAACGCCAGAAGGAGATAGTCTGACCTCGCCAAATCACACTGACCATCAAAACCACAGCGGGACTTATTCTGGGAAAGACCCTTTGCTACCACGTAACCATCACTCATTGCGTTGTGCACCGACGCCTGTGGGAAAGGCCAGCATGACCGCAGCTTCAAACTGTTCAGGCCCACAACAAGGGCTGAAGCCTCAGAGCTGTAAATCAAAACAGTTCCTCAGAGAGCATCTTCTAGCCAAACTCATACATATTTTCCTGGGAGAACCTCTGCATACCACACTGCAGAGGAGCACAAGCCGCAAATTCTGAGAAAGCATTTTCATTTTAGCAATGATGGTAACAAGGAGGCCAAAAAATCTCTTTTCCAAGAAATGTTTTGCTATTTTCTGTCTATACAGGTGCTATGGCAGAATCACAGAGCATCGTGACTCAGCCCTGAATTTAGTTGTAAATTACTGATAACAGCGTACACTTTTGGTAAAAAAAGACATTAGATTTAGGAGTTTTTCAATGTGGGATACTGGAAATACAGAAATTCCTAAAGAGAGCTTGGTGTAAATCCTCTTACAGCATGTCAGCATTGGTTGTTGTGGACCGAATCCAAGCTACCTCCCTCTGAGTGAAAGACAACCTGACACAACTTGTCTCCACTGCAAGCCATTTAGCTACAGCTCACTTTACAAAAGACAAACGTTTTGCCGACAGATCTGAATATTCAGGTTCCACGAATTCACAGAAAAAGGCACTTGTTCTTTAAACTGAATCACCATGGCACAGGAGCGCCAAAGCTTTTCCAACATCTGGATCCAATGAACTGCCTTTGTCCTATCCACAGTTGCCAGGGCCACACAGATGTGCTGACAGGGTTTTACCCAATCTGCCATCTCACGTACTGCTTCCTATAATCCTACTCCTTCACCAAACCCTGCAGCCTACGGAGCTCTTTAAACGCCTCACTTGTGCTTGTTTTTCCTCCTCTTACCTTGCTCTATAGTTTTGCATGCAGATCACAGCACCCTGCTGATTTGCGGCTTACATTTCCCAAACATGCGCTATATGCGACGTGTAATTTGGCGTTGGTGACTGCAATTGCCTTGTCATGGGAAAAAAAGTGCACTGTCATCTTAACAAGTTTGTGAATCAGAGAAACCGCAGCCAGACATGTTCCGGTAAAAAAAACAGAAAAAATATGGATTGGCAGAGGAATTGTTTTTTATCGTTACTGTGGGCTGTAAACAGCACTTTATGTTGATTTTTTTCAATCCAGATACTGTCATTGATGCTGCATAGCCATTGATGTGGTATTGTACTTCACCTTCCACATATGGGTCAAGTTTTTCCTGGGAATTTCAGTCAGTGATGCTTGAACTTCTGTAGGCAACGCTGAGCTTAATCATTGCTTGAGGTACTTACCCAGCTCTTCATCTATTAATTAAGAACAGACACTGCTACTGCTGCCATAAACATGAAATACAACGCTTCCTGGTCAACAGGAAGAGTTGACTAGAGAGTAACCAAATATTCATATGAAAATGTTTGCTATACTCAAATAGCCATTAGGGATGTTGGTGTTATAAATATACAGTATAGCTTGTCTATTAGTTTCTTCTGTTAATTTGTTCCTAAATGTGCACTGAGGGATATAAACAGAAGTCAGCATCCACAAGTTCCACCTGTACTCTGCCTTCAACCCACTCAACTGCACTCGCATTGTTTAGAAATTTAGCCCTAGTGTACCTAACTTTGACTCCTCTCATTTTTTCTAAAGTGCTTACTGTATTCTGGGAAGTGATTGTCACTCTGCAATACAAGCTGCCTCAGCACATTTGCAGCTGTTTACTCGGCTTTGTCACTTACAGTAAGCTCTGACTGTGTCATGTGGAGCACATAAGTCACAGAAATTAGTCAGCTTCAGAGCCACAGTCAGCTCCATGCAGATGGATTGATACCAGAAGACCCTTTTAGTCTATCACTGATTGTAGGAAAGCTTCATACATGGGGAATTTTGAGTTAAATGTATTCAAAATGCTCCTGTGTATATTTCAGTATAGCCTGTGTTTTCATCTTTTCATTGCTGAAGAAATTTGAACGATAACAGTATGATAAATCAATTAACCTGCGTTGCTTTGAAAGCTGCACCAATCTGCCTGTCAATTTCCCAAATTATCTTATGCTCCCTTGTTCAGTTCTTATGAGTTTTACAGTGAAATAGTTAAAAATATTTACAGACTGTATATAAAAGATGGACCAAGTCCACAAACCTGTGTGATGTAGACTACAACTTTGAAGCCTAAAGCTTGGCTTTTTTTTTTTTTTTTTGAGCCAAAACTGACAATATTTACCTTGGCTTGTGAGCTACATCGATTGACTGTGTGGGCACATTGGACAGATACTTATACCTGGTATTGCTAAATAATATTCAAATAGAATGCTAGAATTTTGCTTTCCAAAACTGGAGCACAGATAGTTGCACAGCAAGACAAAGTACTTTTTGTACCGAGGTTAAACTTGTTTATTTCTGCTGTCAAGTTAGGCATTTTAACATGGTAGTCTATGGTGAATGACTTGATTCTGGATCCAGCCTCAAGTGGCCATTACAAGAACTGCAGTTTTAGGCTTAATCTTTTTTTTGTTTGTTTGTTTTAGTTTTTTGCTTGGTAGCCCCAGACATTGCTGCATGCTTCCCTTTCACTAGCTAAGCTAACTACTGGATTCTAATTACCAGGATATGGGTATGAGCGTGCAATGTCCCTTGGTTCCACAGTCAGATCTGCCCCGCATTTGTAATGTCCTGTTTCAAAAGGCTAAGATGGCAACAGCGAAAATGCTCAGTTTCATGCTTCACAGATGGACTTCACTAACCATTGTGTGATATCCCAGAATGGTACATCTTTCATGTACAGTTTGTGGTTAATGCATAGAAAGAAAAGAAGAAATGACTGATGTCGATCTATGCTTTGCCACCAGAAAATATCTTACACTACAGACTATGAAGGTATCACTTTCATGAAGATTGTCTGGCATGCTTTTTCTCCCCAACTCTCTCCTGTAATGCAGCACATTAGCCTGAGGTCCTGGGGATAGAGAGAAATTAGACACTTAAGCACTCTTTGCCATAGATTTTATCGGCTCTCCAAACTATTTTGTGCTGAGGTTGCTTCTTTTGTCTGCTTTTGATCATTTTCTCTGTTCAGACATCGCTCAAGTTGGCTCAAGCTCCATTGTCTCTTACAGAACAAGTGCATGCAGTGTCTTTTAACAGGAAATAAAGTAGGTCAGGCTATGAGAGCCAAAGTGCAGACAGGGGATGAACAATGGCAGAAAAACCTTTCAAACGTCTTGGGAAACCACAGAGAAAATTCTTGTTATACACAAAAATTTAAACATCTATTTTAGTTTTCTTATTTTTGAGCTACCTTCTACATTTTGAAAGTATGTGTGACTTTTGCCCAATGGTGTTCTCTAAGGAGCTGAAATGCTACAGGTACCTGAAATACTACCAAAATAAAAGCACTGTTTTTAGACAACAACTTAAAATATTGCTGTCTGGAGGGGACAAAAACAACAAAACTCTTATTTTAAAACAGCAACTGTTATAAGTCATGAAATTTTTTCCAAATGTCAAACATTTTTTCAACACATTCTGCCGCTAACAAATAGAGAAATATCTCTGTGTGTCTGCCTGTTCGCGTAGCTTGACAACCCATAATCCGATCCACTTCAAACTTTGCAGGCGTACTGCTGAGAACACGGGTGACAAATGTAGTTCGGATGAGGGGTGATCTTTTCCGGGGGTCTCTTCCTTGTTGCTAGGCAATCAATGACAGAGCCTGTCACTCCAGACGTCATCATCAGCAAAGGCTCTGGAGCTATGACATCATCTGTGATCAATGATTTCTCCTTGATGTTACAGAACTGGAAGTTAGTGTTAGCTAACGCTCTAAGACGAGCAAAACTGACAATGTTACAGAGATGTCAGTGACATCTCACAATGAAAAGATTACTGAGTGTAAAATAAATACACCAAGATCATGGTGCAAGCACATTTTGACTCTCCAAAAGCTTCTTTTATTGGGATCTTAATGTCTGGGAAATGGAGAAATAAATGGGAGGAGGTGAGGTTCTTTTTGTTTCTTTAACCTTAGGGCCCCACTGAGGCTCTGAGACCCAGGCTGTGGTGGGTGGTTGTTCTGCCATGAGTCTCTTGAGAGTATGACATGTACATACATTTCTTTCTCTACCACACACATGCTCTATTTTTCTCTCTTACTGCTGCTATAGGAGTTGGATGCAAACCAGCACTGCAGGGTTGGGAGTGTCCAAGTAAGAACAACGTGACATCATTTGGCTAGCGGATGTGTGTTTTAATACATACTACTACCTTTCTGTTCCTGACTGTGATTCAAAAGTGCTTCTCCTCAGGTTAGGATGTTCCCTCAATTGTACCTTGATACAAGCTGAGACTAAAAGTTCCAATCAAGCAAATTATTAAAATGGGTTCCCTGTGCTGGCTAATTTTTTTCTTTCAGGAAGGTCAAAGCTCAGAGTCACGGGTGCTGGTGCAGTTACAGCAGCCAGTTCAGACAACAGAGGAGTGGGAGCTGAATCTGTACTTTTTCACGAAATGAGACAATCTGGTCACTCCGTGACTTCAACTAATGTAGCATTTTGGGTCAAACAGGTTTATTACTGCAGGTTGGCCTAAAATCAAAGACAAAATAAAAATACTGCTAAACCTGAGTTTAGGTCAGATAATAGCACCTTGCAATAATTTGTGGCAGGTTATTGGTAACTATGTTTCTCCCACTTTAATTTTTGCCTAGTAGCCTCTGAAAATGTGCATCACTAACAAGAACAAATCCTGGTGTTTATAAGGGGGTCAAAGAGAGACCATATTTTTCCCATATTATCTTCTCTTCATTGGCTGCCTGTTAAATCCAGAATTTAATTTAAAATCCTTCTCCTCACATCCAAAGTCTTGAATAATCAGGCCCCATCATACCTTAAAGATCTCATAGTACCATATTATCCCAGTAGAGCACTTTCAGACTGCAGGCTTAAATGTGGTTCCTAGAGTTTCTAAAAGTAGAATGGGAGGCAGAGCCTTCAGCTTTCAGGCCCATCTTCTGTGGAACCAGCTCCCAAGTTGGGATTCAGGAGATAGAACACCCTCTCTGCTTTTAAGATTAGGCTTAAAACTTTTGTTTTTGACAAAGCTTATAGTTAGGGCTGGATCAGGTGACCCTGAACCATCCCTTAGTTATGCTGCTATAGGGGTGGTTCTGACGCAGGAACTGAGGACACTGCACACTCACATGGTAGCTACTTGTCAATCACATGCTTTAGGGTGTGGCTAACCTGGCTATACTGGAGCCATGACCCATAATTTACAAAATTAACATCATGTTGTATTCAGTAGAACTTGAAACTAGCGGTTTAGACCATAAACTGAAAATGATTACTGTGGCTTAAAATCCAGTGAGAAGCAACAGCAAATTCTCACATACTTCTTTCTGAGAAGTAACTTATACTTAACCTATGTGCGGGGACCTGTTCTCTACTATCAGAACCATGCTGCTCAGTTTAGCCCCAGCTAATTACTCGTACAGTGAGTGTTGCAGTGTAGGGTGAACGAAAAAAGGAAAATCTAGAGCTTGAAGAGTGACAACTGGGAACGTGGTTTCCGGATAAGGTCCTGGATAGAAATACTGGATTAAAGTTTTGTCACCATATAAGGCGACCAACTATCATGTAGCTGCTAGTTGGTCACTAGTGGGCTTTCCAGGTTCTGGTTGCTTAGGTAACCATTGTGCCTCCCATATATCAGTCAGCGAAATTCTGAAAAAAGCTTGACCAAATAACCTATCCACCTATCTGGTCAACCCATGACAACCAAAACATATTGCGTGCTATCCAGGTGTTAGCTGCACGGCAAGTCAGGTTTCTGTGCATAGAAGGGGAGATGTGCACGCCTTACTATAATAAAAAATAACAAAGAGTGCACTTCATATTTTATGTCTGTATTCTGATGTCCCTCCTTTGCAACTTGCAAGTAGCCTGTATATTATGAGGAATAAGGTGAAATCAAAGCATTGTTTTCCACGATCGGGACCCACTTAATTCCCTAACAGATAAATTGCGTAATTATGAGCTGATTTCAAGGGGAAATGTAAAATCTATCATTGTAAAAGGTTGGTTATGGCTTAGTCACACTAGAGTAAAAATAGGACAGCAACTTCCTTGCAACTAGAAAATTTGGTGGTTGCCCGGTGATTGCGTTGAATTTTTTGTTTTGCACAGATCGCCTGGTGGGAGGCAATCTGTCTTCAAAACAATTGTGGTCTGACTTGGACTGACTGCAGTCCCTCTCAGACAGATTGGTGAAGGTTTGGAAATAATTGCCATCTAATTTGTAAACGTAGACAGATTGCCAACAATCAATCAGAGTCAGTCTGAGCGCAACTCTGCAATGTCTCTCTTTGCAATAGGGGACCTGACTCAACTGGTTGCCATCTGGTTGTATTCTGTTTATATTCCTATATACAAGCAAGATTGCTGAGTGCCTATATCATTTTGCAGTTATGTTGACATACTGCAGCAACTATGTCACTATTTGCGGAGGAATTTCTGAACTTCTGTTTCAAATCTTTGAGGTTCTGGCTGGACTCTGAACGTAAGTAGTTAATGTGAATTTCTATCTATGTAGAAGGCAACAGATGGTAACAGATTTGCAATTTTCATGATTTATCACAGTTAATGAAAATAATGTCACAAAGAGATTGCATGTAATTGCCAACTTGATTCCATTCAATCTCAGACTGACTCTGTTTTATTGCTATTTTATTGCCGTCTCAATCCATGAAAGTCATTTTGAAGATGCACGTGGTCGCATATCTGGTCCCCATTTTCCAAGCAACCATTTCAAAGGCAACAAGATCGCAAGTTCATTGCACATGGTCAAAATAATTTGGGTCATGCCATGGCCTCCAGCCACTAGTTTTCCTAGCATGACTGAAGCATTATTTCCAGTTTGGATAGCTGTGACCTGCCTAGTTGGACTGCACAATATGACCCACTGGATAATGCAGTATGTCCAGTGGGTCATGTGCTGAGTCCAGATGGATGAATAGTTTAACTCTATGCCCACCAACTTAGTGCCCAGTAGTTATTTCGCTTGTCATTGCTACAAGTTGTTGAATTTCATTGGTTTCTCATTTCCACATTGCTCCCAGTCTCTTCCTGTGTGTACCTACCCTAAGAATGTTGGTATGGATAAAAATTTCAGTAAGTCAGAACAGAACATTCCAAATTGTGAATTAGGACTGAAGTTGTAAGTACTAAAGCATGGATTGTCTGTGCCAACACACCCCTACAAGCATATAGCTAACGGAACTCAAAATCCTAAAAATCTGGCACTGAAACCTCAGCACATACAAGAATTTGGCTTGAACTTAACTGCACTGGAAATCTGAACCTTGACCCTCTATGCAGAACAGCTAAAGTCACCATCTGTGCATCACATGGCCAATATACACCAACTGACTCAGACCCAGCCTATATAGAAAACCTAACCTTAACAGGCATTGCAACGTGATTTACGAACCCTAGCCACACTTGGATCACAAATCCTCCCCATCTCACGTCTGGAGAGAACAAAACTAGTGTAGACATATTAGCACTGCCAATGTGCCTCTGGGTCATAAATCGTCAATTTATGAATCATAGATGTGCAGTAGAGTCTCAGAGTGAGCTTTGAGAGGAAGATCTTTTCAGTTGGAACCTGTGAAGCGCAGATGTGCCTTACAGCTTTCATTCTGAATGGTGCTCTTTCTTCCACTCTGGACAGGTAGACGAGGGAAAAGAAAGGGGCCGGTGGGCGACACTGTGCTGACCTTTTCCTTACAAGTGACGCCATTTGTCACCTGATACAGCGCAAAGGTCAAGGGCAAAGGCAAACAGAAGTCTGGCTATCTGAACAGAATTTGCAGACAAAGTTTAACAAAGCTGGGGAAGGGAGAAAGAGGAAGTGAAACTTGACACAGCAAAGGAACAAAGGTGTTTCAAAGGTCAGTTTCAGTTACAAACTTCTGGAGTAATACACTTATGGGACACTTAAACTTGATTTAAACTGCAAGATCAAGATCTGGACTAACCGGATGTAAACAAACAAGAAAATAAAGCCAAATAATCTAGAAAATGTACACAGCAATACCAAGAGGAACAACAGGATGAACATGACCGGGGTCATGAGCATTAAATTAATTCATCTTGGTCTGTGCAGATACTCTGTTTACTTACAACACAAACATGCTCATCATCTGAAATCCTCAGGCATATATTGCTATCTGCCAAAACATCAAGTGAATTACGAGTCCTCTGTACTCCATGAGAGCTAACCACTTATCTCATTGGACACTGACCTCGCTGAGTCATAAAATAAGGTCACTCTGAGTGCAGTTTGCCTTGATCTGGACCTTTTTGCAGCATACATCTCTGGAGAATTCATTTGTTATGGTTAAGACAGCATCTCGCAAATATTTAAAGCTACAGTGCTTTGGCCAAAAACAGAGGCTGACTGATATCTGCGGGGAATTATAAAGCGTTCTTGTTTCACATGCAAGAACCCACCCTTAACTTTGGAAGAGTCAAAGTTTTCTCTGAGAATATTAGTGTATTTGGGTCTATTAAAGGTCAAACTCACTAGTTTCTGATAACACATATTAGGGTACCTGGTATGGTAGGTGCTTGTGGTCTGACACTGAAATTCCTGTTTAGATTTAGGTGAACTTTTCAGTGAATAATAAATAAAATGCCAATGCTGTCTTCATAATCCTGACAATACTAAATGGCCACTCTGTACTGAGGAAGATAAGGTCTTATTCAGTCGCCTACAGGAGCATCGTTTCGTATCTGTCAGATCTGGAGGCATGCCAGCACCCGCCCTGTGAAGTCAGCATCTCAGCGCACGGAGTTGACAAGTGCGCCTCCCCCCTCCACACTGTTTGACATACCCATCGTTATAGGCTTCGCCTCCGGCAGTTTCTTTTTTAAAAGGCAAGCTCAAAGCCACAGATTATACATTCTGCTCGCAATCCGCGCGGGTAAAATAACCTAAAGAGAGAGGGGGAGAGAGAGAGAGAGAGGGAGAATCAGCAGGCTTTTTTCCTCATTTGGAGAGGAACAGCTTGCGCGTAAACGGAAACGGGCATCACTGAAGGGGGGGGGATACGTGGTGTCTGGATAATTTAATTTGTTTGTTTGTGTTTTTTAATTGTTGGTGACTCTGCAGGGTTTAAAGAGGGGAGCAGAGTGAGCGCCGTTGAGGATTGCAAGCATCGGATGCGCTGTCATTCAGAACTGAGCGCGCAAGGCACCTGTGGATGCAACTGACACCCGCCTGATGTTTGGACTGAAACCTTTAACAAAGAAAGGATTCACGACAAGATTTAGCTGATTTCGATCAAACGCCCCGCAGTTTAGTCGACAACCGCACCATGCTGCTGCGCCTTTCCTTTCTGCTGGTTCCACTGCTGAGCATTACCGGTTGCGGCTCGTCGTACGTGCCGTGCGATCCGTGCGATCAGAAGGTCCTGTCCATGTGCCCGCCGGTGCCGGTGGGCTGCCAGCCCGTGAAGGAGCCTGGCTGCGGCTGCTGTCTGACTTGCGCGCTCGAAGAGGGCCAGCCGTGCGGCGTGTACACGGGGCCGTGCACGCGCGGGCTCCGCTGCCTGCCCAAGAACGGCGAGGAGAAGCCGCTGCACGCGCTCCTGCACGGCCGTGGGGTGTGCAGGAACGAGAAGTTGTACAAACTGCTGCACCCATCGAAAGGTAGGCCTATGGAGAGATTACTTGAAAAGGAATATTAATTGGCAGTCATTCTAATTATTGTGTTACCTTAAAAAATAATAAATAAATAAATAAAACTTCTTTCCCACTATTATACACACAAGGACAAAAGTAGCACTAAATCTGTAGTGCCCTCCTGGGTTAAGCAACAGTAAAAAGTACTTCTGACAGCTCTGACAGTGTCACCATTCATTTGCATTGCAGAAACTCTGCTTCACCCAAAGATCTGAAGGTGCAAAGAAATAGCAAACAGCTGGGTAGAAATGTTACTCCTCCCTTGTCAATGCAGGAATTTTAATTAAGCCCACAAAAGCCATTAAAAAAAAAAGAAAAAAGAATGATCTCACAGTAATCTCCAGTCCAAAATTCAATTAAACACTATCATACAACTTTACTCCTACATGCATGCTAAGAGTTTACTTATTGTCTGAATGAATATGAAGTGAGCTTTTAGACCTCCTCTGCCCCCCCTCCTGTCTCTGATGTGAGACAGGAAGGGGCTGATGTGAGTCATGTCACAGCTCTCTTTAATACAGGCTGACACCTGTCATTATCAAGGCACACGACTCAAAAGCCTCTATGTGATTTGACCCTGTGAACTCTTTCAGCAATTGGTGTGTAGTGGCGATCAACCTGTCATCTCAGTTTGAGCGGCCCCTGTGGGTCTGCGAGCTGTAAATCAGTCGGTTTCGTGTGAGTGGCCCATCGCCTCGGGGGCCCCCCCAGACGACATAAAACAAGAGAGAAGATTACAGGTGGTGCTTTGGCTCCTGTGAATGGCAGTGCAGGGACAGAGTAGCTGTGTCTGCAGGGGAGCACTAAGGATAGCTTTGTGGGAAATGTTGGCTTGCACTCAGTGTCTTCAAGGTGTGAAATCATATTTTACCCAGTTCCCTTCCTCTGTGGTTACTTGTCTTGTTTGTTTACTTTTTGTCTTTAGACCTTTCTTCCTTTCTTTTGTCAGTCCATCTGCCACCTGTGCCTTTTCCCACACCTGACCCACCTTTTTGTCTCTCTATTCTCTCCCAACACACAGCCTCTTCTCTTCTTTCCCTGCCTGGCTGCTGTCCCTCTTCACCCCCCCAATCCCCAGATTCACCGTTTCCATTCTGTCTGGTGCTTCGTTTTCCTGCAGATTAGAGTTTTAGTGTTGAAGCAATGCCACTCTGGAAACATAAATATTCTCACTAGCTGTTTTAAACGTCAGTGGGCTGAGCAAAAGAACCGCAGATTTTCTTGCTATGTGATACTGGCATGAAGTCCAGTAACAAGAGGCAGATGATAAGAAAAGAGGAAGAACTGAAATATTACATTCAAATTGAAGATAAATTTTAATCCCAAACCAGAAATTTTACATTTACAGTGTATTTACAGTAAATTTTTTTGTGAATGCAATCTGCAGAAATGTTCCTCGGCTGTCCAACTAAAGCAAGATCAATTCAGTCTTTTTAGTTCATCTCCCCTTCCCTTTTCCCACACTGCTCCCTCTCATCACTCTTTGTTAGTCCCACCCTGGTCTCTTCTTCATCTGTCTACCCACTCTTCTCCCTCTCCCTCCCCTCTCCCTGCCCTCCCTCACCCTCTCCGTCTCAGCGCTGCAGGCAGGCCCCGGCTGTGCAGTGATTCAGCAGAATGCAGGCTGAGCGTGGGTTTCTGATCCCCCGTCTGTCTGCCCGGCAGCCAGCTTCTTCATTAACTCCCCATCTCCTGCTGGGCGTTCTGTTGACACATAAATTAAACAAAAACCCACATGCACACTCATAAAGACATACCTCATAGAGAAAATACATTTTGCAGACACTTGAAAAGGCTGGGCAGAGGAGATGGGTGCATGCATGCATTCATAATAGGTATATAGTTACATTAATGCACCACTATTCATATGTGCAGTTAGAGCATTTTGCACATTTATTATGTGTCAAAGATCAGAAAAATGGTGACATGAGCTGCCATTCAAGTCTTAGTAATAGCTAAAAATAGAACTATTTAGTTGTTATATTTGCCAGTAACATCTGGACAGATGAACCATAGAAGGAAACAGGAAAGAATAGATGGATGAGGATGAGGAAAAGGCTTTTCAGTCACTAATTCCAACAGGGTGCTGCATAGTTCTCCAGGATCACAAAGTCTAACAAGAGGAAAAGAGGCAGGAAGAAAGGGGGGGAAAAAATGAAGGATGTGATCAGTCAGCACAGGTCAGATTAGACAAGCTTGAGGATTAGCAAGTGAAGACTTGATTGGACTCACACTGGCTGCTGAGCTGCCTCAGCTTTCTCTGGAGGGGAAAAAAATGTCAGCAGGAAACTGGGGGGAATCTCTCACATTTTTCCAAGAAGTTGTCATTAAGGGGAAGGGATGGATGACATCATCATCATCATGAGCTTCATCATCATTGCTCGGGGTAGGGGGTGGGGCTTGGGAGGTTTTAAGCATCATTTGCTGCTATGCGGTGACCTTGGTTCACCACGCAGTTAGCTTAGTAGCTTAGAGATCACGTCACCGGCAGAACTAGAGAGGTTTATGTGCATAATTTTCAATCTGCCAAAATGAAAACGGAAACAAGTGCGTGACATAGCAGTGGAAATGGGCCAACTGTGGCTTAGGACACATACACAGCTAATGCATGTTTGAGGCTATAAATTAAATGAAAAATCAGTTTAAAGTGCTTTTGGGAGAAAAAAAAAAGTCACAGCCGCTTACTCTGGCCTCAGTGCAGTCGCTGTGGCTGAGGGTGGGGACAAGGGAGAGGGGCGACTGCTGAGGTTTGTGCGACTCCCCAAAATTTAGCACAGAGCTGTGTTTTTACAAAGATGAAAGATACATGTACACCAAGGTTTCTGTGGGGGTTGGGACCCAAAATGGGTTGTGGCTGTTTTTGGTGGCTTGCCACATGACAAGGGTAATAGCATGTTTTCATAGCCCTGGGTGCCAGGGTGAGACTAAATATCTCATTTAGGTCACTTGCTATAAAAGTTTTAAAACCCCTGGTCTACATATACCCTAAACTGGCAGCCCGACTTGCCATAAATGTAGCTTATGTTGTCCTGTATGTCAGCACATCCAATCTGAATCTGGCCAGTAGCCACTAACTATGCTAAATAAGCATTTAGCTGGTGCAGTGAAATCATCACTTTGTGTTGTGACGTTTCCAAATTCAGCACTGCTGCCCTGTGTCCTCATGAGTTTAGCTTTTTAATTTAGCTGCTCAAAAGGCTACGCATCCAGGTTGGAACTGCCATGGTGCTCTTAATTTTGACCCATCTTCATGAAAGCAACAGAAAATTTCCTTGAAGCCCTGTTCTCACAGGACTAATATTATACCTGTGGACTTAAAGTTGTTTGTAATGATTAGCATTACTGTTTTTCTTTATCCTGTCATGTCTTTAATTTGTAAGCTTCCTTTGCAAATTACCAACCACTACCAACTGCAGATAGGATAATGTAGTTCCACTTTGATATCAGTAGTCCTGTGTGACTCAAGCTTCAGCTAACTTCAGCTCTGTCTTTAGTAGTAAAGTAAGTGACATGTTTAACAGAGACATACTGTACAGTTGTTCTCAAACTGTGGGGTAGGCTCCACTGGTGGGGTGTAGAGGGCCAGTGTAAAAATGTAATACAATAAGTGAAACTGATTTAGATAAATGTGATATTCTTTTTTTAAGGGGAAAGCATAATAATGCTGATTCTATCATGCTGGCATTTATTAGAGCCTGAGCAATACATCGATATATCAACCGATATTAAGTATTTGCCGATATATTGATATATCAGCCGATAAATTAAAATTTAAGAAGTAAAGAAGAGGCAAAAGAAACACCCTTCAACCATGTTAGGATATATATATATATATATATATATATATATGTATAAAAGAAAACTAATAAGTGACCCCCTTCTCTTGTGTGTCGTTGACTTCCAAACAGGCGGACAGTCTAGTGACGACATGCGACATGTTGCAGCTCTAGCACAAACAAAGGTGCCCTTATATGGAGATCACATTAGCAGTCGCAAGGCCCAGGCCATGAAGCAGGCCAAGGACCGCAAGAAGCAGCTGGCCAAGCTTGGACCTGCCAGCAACCTGGATGGCTCACCGCTCAGCCTAGATAAACTGGATCCTGAATATGTAAGTGATGTAGAGATTACAAAGATGCATACCAGGGTTAAAAAAATGACTCAGCTCTGTTGGTTTTGCTTTTCGCTGATTCTGAGATTTTGAGAATTTTTTTTTTTTTTTTGTACCATATTTGGTCTGAGTGAACAAACTTTTGCTTTATGAAGTCAGATATTGCATCCTACTGCATTGGGCTTCTCCAATTTTCCAGGGTGCTTTGAACCAACATGTTGTGTGTGTGTGTGTGTGTGTGTGTGTGTAGGGGCCCTGCAAGAGAAGACTAGATAATCTCATTCACAGCATGAAGGATACTTCTCAGGTCTTCGCTCTCTCTCT
>VUQI01029367.1:0-19474 GCA_015106735.1 Paratilapia polleni | reverse complement strand
CTTCGCTCTCTCTCTGTACGTTCCCAACTGTGACAAGAAGGGCTTCTTCAAGCGCAAACAGGTATGGATGTATTCAGTTGACCAACAAGTTAGATTGCATTGCAACTTTGTAATGAAATCAAAATGATATCTTTAAGTCTAATAAAGATATAACACCACAAGAAATGAATTAAAACAAATTCTTTATTCCAATCTACCTTTCTTAACTCACAGTGTAAGCCATCTCGTGGTCGGAAAAGGGGGATCTGCTGGTGTGTAGACCGGTTTGGCGTCAAAATCCCCAGCATCAACTACGGCGGAGGAGAACTGCAGTGCAAAGATGTCGACAGCAACAACAACAACGAATGAGGGCGAATCGGTCGTACTCACTGAGCCCTTTTTTCTTCTTAAAACCTGCCAATCAAGCTAGCACACTTTATGACTGACAATCAGGAAAATACGGCACACATGGTTTTATACTGTATTTGTTCAGGTGTGATGGACTCTGTCGTCTTTTTTTTTTTCTCTTCAAAGGGAGCCAAACCGAAAAGCTTGCTTAAGTGAGTCTGCACATGTAGATCTTAACTCTGGCTTCCCAATGACTGTGTACTACGTTTGAGGTTAGCTAACGCCTCATCTCTTTATAACCATAGGTCATATAGAAACAGTTGTGTACTAAGTCTATTGCAGAATTTACTCCAAGAAAAGACAAGACATATTTTAAATGTGGCTAAATATCAATATTTTTATATATATATTCGTGATAGTGAGGATAAACATCTTCTAATACTCACTGTGTCTCAGATCGCGTACTTCCATAATTACACTTGTTATTTTGAGTGTATAAGTGTGTTCACACCAAAGGGCACTACAAGTACCCAGATGTTTAACTTCTGATAATGGTCAAAAATTTGAGCGACAATGGCAAATGCAAATGATCAATGCTAGCTAGGTTGCTGACATGGGCAGATTTTTTTTTTCTGTGGAGTTTGCATGTTCTCCCCGTGTCTGCGTGGGTTCTCTCCGGGTACTCCGGCTTCCTCCCACAGTCCAAAGACATGCAGTTAGTGGGATTAGGTTAATTGGTAATTTTAAATTGGCCGTAGGTGTGAATGTGAGCGTGAACGGTTGTCTGTCTCTCTGTGTTAGCCCTGCAACAGACTGGCGACCTGTCCTCTCGCCCTATGGCAGCTGGGATAGGCTCCAGCCCCCACCTGTGACCCTGAATAGGATAAGCGGAAGAAAATGGATGGATGGATGGCATTGATGTAACATGTGTGGGGACATTGTTTGGTGTTCATGATTTATATTAGCTATTTGTCGATCTATCAGTATCGCCATTTATAATGTCTGATAAATGAAAATTTAAAAAGTAAGGAAGTACGGGAGAAACACCCTTCAGCCATGTTATAAGTGTTGATTTTGCATAGTTTGTCCACCAGGGGATACTCTAACAGATCCCTGTTTGAACGCCACAAAATACAAAATCCAGCTGATCTGAGCGGAATTGGACAGAGCATAAACAAGTAATTAAATAACTACATGTAACAAATGTTAGGGAAATCCATTTGTATTTTGTGTGTCTGAAAAAATAAAAAAATCGGCCAATATTTTGGAATATCTGATTTTTAAACGGTATCAGTATCAGTCTTAAAAATCCTATATCAGTCTAATTTATGTATATGTAGTCTTCAGTGTAGAAGAATTAATATTGTGTGGTCTGAGGCCTGACAAGCTGTAAATGTTCACAAACTTGCTATGTTCAGTTTGAAACAATTCTACCGTATCGAAATTCATGCAGTGCGCAACTGCACATAGTGTCCTACATGGAAGTGTACTAACGGAAGTATACGGATTGTGACACAGTGACTGAATCAGCTGTAGTTGTCTAAATTAAGCGTTTCCCTGAACAATGTTTGTCTTGTATGCTTCTTTGGGGAGATGTATTCCTCATTGATTCTTGTAGGACATCAGCAATTTTATACGGTTGCCAGATGGGAACTCAAAAGGGCAAAGGAGAATAATTAACTGAAGGCCATTTCATTCACTATGGGTGCTCAGCTAATTCTATGTTCAACATAGAAAGACCACAGGCCTGCTATGAGAAGCTGACAATCATTAATGAAGTTTGGCATTTTAGTCGGGCAGTACATTTATTTGCCTTTTTCACTCAAAGTTATATGAGAAGATTGATAGCACCCTCGTATCATTCTGTTGTATGTGAAGCTAAAGGTAGCAGCTGTTTAGCTGTCTGCAAGGCTTTCTAATTAAACAAGTTATCTTTGTTGCTTCTTTAATATGTACAAAAACAAGAGTTTGCCATTTAGTTAGGGGGGTTATGTCCCAGGGTGTTATTGGACTGGGACCAGTAATTTCCTCTAGTCTCAACTGGTTGCCTCAAGCCAAGAAAATGAAATCTATAGTCTAATCTAAAGAAAAATTCATCCTAATCAGCTAAATCTAAATCTTCTTTTCTCCAGTGCACTTGGACTGCACTTAACTGTAGCTTCTGCCACTCTCAGCTGAGCGTTGGAATGCTTGTGAAATGTGGTGTTCACTGACGCATGCAGGTTGCATTTTAGGTAATTAAGACCGTATGAGCAGGGACACCTTAACCCGTGAGTTCTCTCATGGATGGATTTATGCACAATTAGCTTTTTTTTTCTTCTTTTTTCTGATTCTGTGTTGTAAGCTCAGATAGACCCATAGAACCTTCATGAACAAGCAATTAGGATGAAAATTCTCTCACCTAAAATGTATGTACAAAGTATGTGTGCATGCTCCTGAGTGTGTCTGTATGTGTGTGTGCTAGGCGTACCATGCCCTTGTAGTTCTCAACTTCTCAAAAAGCTCTGGTTCAAATTCTCACGAGCATAGCCTGCTCAAACTACTGTCCGACAGACTTGGTGCTGTGCATTTCCCTTCACAGCTCACACACAAATCATATGCAAAGGCCCTGCATTGATTGTTTTTCCATGTGAAGGGTCTTCACTGCCACCACACAGGCAAATCTGCTGGCCAATGGTGACTTGCTCTCAGGGTTCATCGGGTCCTTTATTTTGCGAAGAGCAAGGTCGCTGAGTTTTTTATGTAAATTCAAGTGCCTTCTGCCCCACGCCAGTTTGAATTTTGATTTGCATGTGGCTCCACAGAGTTGCCGAATGAGGGACACTCAAGCCCAAAAGAGGAAAACAATTTTAGGTGTGGATGTGGTTTTCACTTTTCAGTTGGTTGCTGACAAAGATTATCATGATCTTCCAGTCAAGTGCTGCTATGATGACAGAGGAAAAGATTCGTTCTATTGTTAAGAATTTGCCTAATTTCCTGTTTTTGTTGTGTAAACCTAATGTTCAATTAATGAAATACAGATATTCCTAATGCCTCCTCACTTTATCATGATAATTGGAGAACATTGACAGTGGCACGTAAGCCTGTTTTTCTCAGTACAAACCTCTCTCATGCTGTTGATTCGAGCACGCATGTAAACACAACTCAGTAATACTCTGAACACTTTAATGTGAACATTATGGTGAAATATTTATCAGGCGTGTAATTGACGTACTCTGTTCTCTTGTTTTTTTTGTTTTTGTAAAGGCTAATCACTATTTAAATAAAGTTCATGTACTCACAAAAAAATGCACATCTGCACTTTTGTCTGAAGTGTTTAATGTGGGCCTCCATCAGTAACATGTCGAGTCAACTGTTGTGTGTTCTGAGTTTGCTATCTCTGTGACCTTGAAAATGTTAAAGACAGTCGTGCAATTCTTCATGCAGGTGGTTTCCATCTGCTGTCAAAGGAGAAACACTCTCTGTGACATCACTGATTGTCTTTGGCTGCTCCCTGTTGCAGCACGAGTACTACCAGGATGACAAAGAGAGGTTTTCTCCTATACTAGCTTCTCTTCATTGGCTCCATGAAAAAAATACAGAGCTCTGAAACCCTGAATGATCATATTCCGTCATATCTTAAAGACCTCATAGTACCGTATTATCCCAATAGTCACTTCACTCTCAGACTGCAGGCTTACTTGTGGTTCCCAACATTTCCAAAAGACACCCTCTCTGTTTTTAAGAGTAGGCTTAAAACTTTCCTTTTTGATCAAGATTATAGTCAGGGCTGGATCAGATGAACCTGATCCTGAACCATCAATGGTGTTGGGGGACTTCCCGTGATGCACTGAGCATTTCTTCTCCACTACCCTCTTTTCACTCCCCGTGTGTTTAAATGCCATTACTGCATGGCATTAACTTTTGTCTTCTCTCTCCCACGGTTTGTGTTTTGTCCTTGTCTCTGTTCACACCCCAACCGGTTGCTGCAGTTGGCTACCCCTCACTAGCAGGTCTCTTCCTGTTAAAAGGGAGTTCTTCCTTCCCACTGTTCCAAAGTGCTGCTCACAGGGATCAGCTGTCTGTTTGGGTTTTTCTCTCTCATATTGTAGGGCCTTTACCTTAATATAATACACCTCGAGGTGACTGTTGTTGTGAATTGGTCCTAAAAATAAAACTGAATTGAACTGAACATTCCTTTTTTGATAAAGCTTTTAGTCAGAGCTGGTTCGAGCCTGAACCATCCCTTAGTCATTTTGCTCAGGCACCTGGGGCACCTCACATGCTCAGGCACCTGGGGCACCAGGCAATTTTCCTCTACTCCACTGTCTTTCACTCCCCATGTATTTATATGCCACCACTGCATTTTATTGTTGATTTACGGTTTGTCTCTCTGTGGTATTTTTTGTCGTCTCGTTCCCCTTGTTCCCCAACCAGTCAGGGTGGATGCCCACCTGCCCTAAACCTGGCTCTGTCTGAGATTTTTTTCCCTTTAGAAGGGATTTTTTTTTCCTCCCCTGTGTTGCTACGTGCTTGCCCATAGGGGATCACTGGGTTTCTCACTATAATGTTGTTGGGTCTTTACAAAATGAAGTGCCTTGAGATGAGATGTTATTATGATTTGGTGTTATAGAAATAAAACTGAAGTTAAGTGAAGAGAGGATAATGCAGCTTGAATTTTCTGTAGAATGTGACGGGTGATAAAATTCAAAGATCATTTTTTCTTTAAACTTGCAATAATGGATTTTTGCCTGTTGGGGGCAGTGAAACAAACTACAACCGCAAAGTTAATAAAGTGAGCACTAACACAATTTTTTATAAGTAAATACTGGACAGCTTTATTTATATTCAAGTTATCAAGTGGGGTAATGCAGGCTATGTTATAATAAAACTGATGATGCATGTTCATGCAGTACTGTGCAAAAGTCTTGAGCCACCCCTCATTTCTTTATATTTTTAAAGTGGTCTTGAGCAATAGTTCTCCAGGCTTTCTGAAGGTCTTTCAAAGTTTTTCTTTCTTTCTTGTGTAATTTGACATACCTCAGCCTTTTCTCCCTCTTGTTCAGGTCTTTGATAGACTTTTTCCTATTTCTTAAGAACATGACTTTCAGATTTTTTTAGGCCTGCCACTTCTTCTGTCTTCCACTTGTCCAGTTTCCTCATATTTCTCAAGGACACACTGCACACCATGTAATCACAAAGTAATCTGCAGCTACATCTTATGCAGCAAGCTGGATTTTATCATTTAATCCTTTTTGGATTAAGATTTCAAATGTAAGTGTCATCAAATGAACTAGAGACACATACACACAGAAAGATAATACATAGCTTACTCTGATGTTCTTTGTTCCCAAGCTCTTTACAGTTTGTTTTTTGTTTTTTTGTTTGTTTCTTTGGAAGTTTGATGCCACTCTAGATCTGGGCCATGTCAGGGAGCTCCAGTTCCCTGTGGTACTGGCTGCAGTTGGGGTCACCCCTCACGGTCAGGGCTGATGGGATGGGTTGGCTGGTGTGCCACTTGTCCAGTTTCCTCAAATTTGCACACCATGCTGAGATATGCCAAGTTTTCGGCTAATAGCTTTTTGAAAAACCTCCAGAAAGCCCAGAGAACTATTGCTCGAGACCACTGGCTCCTTGGAAACAAAATACAAAGACATGAGGGGTGGCTCAAGACTTTTGCGTGAAAATCACACCCTAGGTTTGAAGTCTGGGTATTGTATGTGATGCAGATTGAAAGGATATTCGCTGGTTGAGTTGACGTGTCTTGCCAAATGTAGTGAATTTCAGTGGCACCACACAGGGCTTCATTCAAATGTAGAAGAGTTAGCTTGGAAGACCGAGTTTCACTGTACGTCAAAAATGTGGTAACATTTGCACTCCAATTTTTTCATATGTAGCTCTAAATGTATTGGAACAGTCTTGGAAATGACTATGACATTTTTATAACAATGTTAAGGAAATGCAGACAATCTGGTTTAACTTCTCCAGCTAAAAAAAAAAAGAATGCATATAACATATCTGTCTGTGAAGATATAGTAGATGCACTCATAAAATTTTTGCAGTGGTCTCTAGATTCTTCTACACTTCTCCAGTGTTTCAAAACAGCAACCCTTCAAGTTGAATTTGATTTCAGAAAAGTCAGAGGAAGCCAAATCTGGCAAGTAGGCTTGGTGTTAAGCACAGAATGTGTTCATGTGGTCAAATAACTCCTGTATCACAATGGCATGAGCAGTGGTTAAAGTCATTCCTACCAAATGTCTCCTCCTCAGCAGTGGGCAAAATGGGACTTCCAAGGAGTGATCTATAAATAGCAACCACGCTGAAAGTGGTGCACAAGAATCCAACACTGAACTTTAAATCAGGTAAGGTTTGAAAGGCTCCAAGATTGGAAATCAATCCAGTTAATTCAAACATTTTTCTCTGACATTTGTCTCTATCTGTGTACATTTTTGCAGAAATTTAATTCCACGGACATCCACCAAGCTAAAATCTCCAGTCATATTTTGTCTATGCACACAAAGGTGGAGGGAAAAAATGAAGAACAAAGGAATCACCCCTCTGACTCTGGGTAAGTGGAAACAACAGTCACCCAAAATTCATCTCTTTAAATTTCAGAACCTTTAAAAGTACATCTTTTCCCAGTTAAATTCTTAACATAGCTCCACGGTGTGAAATAAATAGGTCATATGCCACTGCATAGATTTATTGCAGACTATAATCCCTTACAAGACCTAGCAGGACTGTTTTCTAGAAACACAAACTCAGCAGAGAGCAGATATGTTTACCTTGCAGGCTTTTTGCCCTGCAAAAGCCATCTAAAAGCAGGCTTTGCACAGGCTCCGGCACGTACCTACACACTGCAGTATCCAAGACCAGGCATCACTACCGGCACCGCTGGGTGAACTCTGGAAAGATTTTACAGGGCCTAAACTAGGACAGGAACTGAGGCAAGCTGGGACACAACAAAACTTGGAGTGCATCACATGCAGCTAGCACTGGCAATCATTCTCTGCTGCAAACCTTGTACCTCAAACGTCTACTTTTCAGGAACTAATCATGTTTTTATGGTGATGACCACACAGGTTTTCAACAAATGATATGATATGATTACATACTAATAACCTGTACATTGCTTTTTGAACTGGAGTTTTTTTTTTTAACAAGTGGGTCGCTGCCATGACCCCAAATGGGTCACGCTGAACTACAGAGGTTGGTAAAGTGCTGAAATAGGCAAAGAAAGAAAAGAAGACTGCTTGATGGAACAAATGAATCTAAAAAAAAAATGTACATTTCGATCTTTTTTGCAAACATTTAGTTAGGGAGGAAATGCAGTCATGATGTTTGCTAGACTTCAAATATACACACATTGTGTTTTGGTCTGTAACACTGAGTGCAAACATAGCATTTGTCTGTTTAGAAAAAAACTAAACAAGGCGCCATTAAATGGATGTTTTCACCTGATGACAAAAACAGTGTTTTTTCCACTGGTTACAAAGTGACTTCCAGCAGAACTTTCATTATAAATTATAATACATAATAAAAGATATAAGATTATCAAGTTATATTATAGCTTGGGACCAGCACTCAGAGTGCACTAGCCCAGGACCCCCTGAGACTGGGTTTGTGTCTCCTCCAAGTCTTGAACTGTTGATCATCTATGTGTGAGGCAAATGTGTTAACCACTACACCATAGAGCCATATGTTAACATCACTCTCCAAATAACTAAATTTTATTATAAAGCGTTAAGGCTGTTTCTGTTCTGTCTTTGTCCATTTTCGTGGGAAATATCTGGGCATTTAGCTACTACAGCAAAATATTTGCTATTTATTTCTTGCCTTTTGCTAGGCAACTCGGGTAAAGTGGCTTATTTTTGGAGCTTTTCCTCAGAGAGCTGCTGAAAATGATGCTTTGTGACCAGTAAAAGAGAATGAAATCAGTTAAGTTGAGCTGTAACAGTCTGTAAACATGTTTATTTCTACTCTAAAGTTGGCCATTTTAACGTGAGTCCAGTGGCCATTCGGGGAAGTGCAGTTTTTGACACCATTGCTGATATTATGAAAAATATTACTTGCAGCAATTTTAAGACATTATTTTGTTTAGGTTTCAGCAAACAGATCTCAATACTTCTAAGAACTCGTATTAAAGTCAGTAAGCAGTTAGAACATCTTAAGATTATGAGATGGATTTCAGAAGTGTACATAAAATATAGGTACTGCATAATTTTTACCAGGTACTCTTCAGGGATTTGATTTGTTTGCTCTAAAGTATGTGTTATGTCCACCCACGGTTTACTTCCACCCATGCCTCCTTTACCTGCATTTTTAAGGGTGGGACAAGGTGAAAAAGACGCCAGCACACAGTGAAACTTAAAGCAGAGGAGAGGAACAAGCATAAACATATAAGGCAACATGCAGACAATATAATGAGTGCACATATGCAATATTAGTATAAAAGCACATGGGGAGTGAAAAGAGGGGAATGAAAGAGTAGCGCTCAGTGCATAATGGGAAGTCCCCCAGCAGCCTGAGCATATGGCATAGGCTCTCCGGCTATCATAAAAAGAAACGTTTCAAGTCTAATGATAGTGTCTGTCTCCTGAACCCCAGCTGGGAGCTGTACAGATGCGTACTGATACTGAAACATATATTTACATATTATGAAAATCTTTTTATGTCTTTCTCATACCTTTTTTTTTATTTCTCCTTTTTTTTTTTTAAAACAAGCTCAGAAACTGCCCCCATCCACCCTCCCAGTTTCAGTTGCATTTCAGACAGTGTTTGTATTGTCTTAAATCACCCTTGACCAATCTGGAGGGTGGGAAGTTATTCTGGTTCTCAATAGGCACGAGGAGATTCTTGGCACGGATATGCATGAAGCTGACGCCTCGGGGGGAGATGGCACAAATACCCATTTTGGGGGAGATTATCTCGGAGCTATTTCAGTCCTGCAGGCTCCGTCTGGATGCCCCCGCAGGTACACAGGAATGCCCCTTGTTAGCTAACAATGTTATTTCAGCGACCAGATGTCACAGGAGTTTTTTCCCCCTTTTCTTTCCACCTCATTTTCCCTCTGCATAACAGCAAAAGTAACACTGGAAGAGGGCTGTTTTGGCAATTAAGAGACACTTATACCTTGCTATAAGTATGTCCTCAAACTTAAAAGCGAGCTATGGGGACAATAGCATTTGCTTCACCCTTTTTAATTCATGTTAGCATGAACCTGGGCTCTATTAGAGCTTTTTTTAATCAACTTGTTCTCTTTCGAGGTTATATGTGGTATGATTCCAGTCAAAACAACTAAACGCCCATCCAATGTGTTTAAAGGAACCTTTATTTGGATCCGGGTTTCTGTGGGAACGGAATATCAAGTGATACTGTGCATAAACAGAGGGTAGTGGGAAACATGTGGGTGTTAGTGTTAAATAGGGAGACATTTCAGCTCAAAATTGAATAAATATGATAACGTATTTTGTTATTTTGTTGTTTCTGAAATTGAAATGAATGTGCTCTCTAACAGTTTATATCATTATAGTCTTAAAATCACCAATTTTAATCAGTTTATGAGTTCATATACTGAACATTTTTGTGTGAGGGAGTATCCCATTTCATCCTCCCATTTTCACCACATCACAGAGACTGCTTCGACATTTAAGATCTTCTGTTAATCTTCAAGGTCTGTGTCAGGTGCCAACAATTATCTCTGGATCTCTGTCCTCAAATTTTCATCTTACTGAATCCTTCCCAGGATATTCAAGACTCCATAAAAACCGCTGGATATTAAGTTTACAAAAGTAGATTTCAAAGAAATGTCATTACAGTGTAGAAATTTCTGATATGGAAACCAGAGTGGGAAAGAGGTATCAAAATGTTGAGGTTCATTTGGTCTGAATGGTTTTGGTATAAAGCCTGAGAGTTAAATATTGTCTAAAAGAATATCCACATTATCTGAAATACATGTGGCACAGACTTAAATCAGATCTTGACTTAAAGTGGCAAATCTGTAAATGCACTTGCCACTAATGCAGCTCAAAGAGTTTCAGAATTTGTATTGTAATGAATTATTCTTTAGATATTTCATTGCATAAACAGAAAAAAACCCCAAAAAAACTTAAGAACAATTCTTAAGGGGGAAGCCTTTTTACTAATATACACTGGATAATTGATTTTTGTGGAGGTTTGGGGGTGGTGAGTAGGCAAAGCAAAAACTATATTCCTTTGAATCTATAATTAGCGCAAACACTTTCAGTGTAATATTGTATTACTCATCATTGTGTAGTTATATTCATACACTGAAATGGAAAACTATCATTTAAAACAGGAACTCAATAATCTTATGAATAGAGCTACTGTGATAAATTCTTTTTGTTGTTGTTTTTTGGGGGGGGTTGTTTTTTGTGCAATAGCTGTCATCATTGTTTTAATCATATTTTAAATAAATAATAAACTACAATGTTTAAATAATAAACTACAATAAAAATGCTAATCCCTGGTTGTCATACGTGACGAAAAATCTTTGAGTTTTATTTTGTTATCTGGACAAATGTTTGGACACAATTATCGGCAGATATTAGCTATTGCTGATCTATCAGTATCAGTATTTATAGCAGCCGATAAATGAAAAGTAAAAAAGTTAAGAAGAAACGGCAGAAACACCCTTCAACCATGTTGAGAGTGTTGAGGTTGAATAGTTTGTCCCCTAGAGGGCACACTGCAACTTCCCCGTTGGCAACGTCTTTGGAACGCCACAAACACAACAACCAACTGATCTGAGCATGAACTGACACATGAACTGTTTCGTGTGTCTGAAAGAAAAAGGTATTGGCTGAGATATCGGAATATCAGATTTTTTAAATCGCCAAATATCGGTATCAGTATCGGTCTTAAGCATACTATATCGGTCGGGCTCCAGACAAAAGATATTTGACTATCCCCAGCCGTGGGGACCATGGGAACTGTTGGAGATCTACTTATAATGCAATAAAAGTTGGTTTTCTTTCACTCTTTTGTGGGCGGCTGTGGCTCAGGAGGTAGAGCGAGTTGTCTACTAAGCGGAAGGTCAGTGGTTCGATTCCTGGCTCCCCTAGTCTGCATGCCGAAGTATCCTTGGGCAAGATACTGAACCCCACGTTGCCCCCGATGCATTCGTGTGAGTGTGTGTGAATGTTAGTACTTAGCACTTAAGTGTAGATAAAAGTGCTGTATGAATGTACGTGTGACTGGGTGAATGTGGCATGTAGTTAAAGCGCTTTGAGTACACAAAACTGAGTAGAAAAGTGCTATATAAGTACCAGTCCATTTACTCTCAATCAAAAATCTTATTCATTTATACAATGAATTTGAATATGAAGCTATCATTAGAGAATTTTCATTGGCCAAGCCTAATCTCGCCAAGCTAAACAAGATAAGGAGGTGCCAAGGAGATTGATGAAGCAATATCTGCTACTTTCTTATTGAATTATATGGTATAATTAGTTGCTTTGATCAGTTAAATCAGTGAACAGAGATCATCTGTAGCCTCAACCAGAGGCCAGTGCCAGTTCGTTAAAACCAGACAAAAGCTAAATTATTTAATGGCTCCGCTTTCTAAAGCACCGCTGCAGTCTTTATCGTACAGTAATGTAGTACCTTCATATTTCCTATCTTGTTTTGTAATTTTGTTGGAGGCATTTCAACAAGAAAGCCACTACAGTATTATTTTCCACAATATTTTTAATCAGTTTTATATCACGGGCCTAATCTGACTTTTGGTTTTAAATGCAAACAACACTAATTTAATAGAACACATACTTGCATCACGTTCACTCTCTTATATTTTCCTACTCTATCTGACTTTGACAGAAAGCTTTTCTTTTCTATAGCCTTTTCTCCTACATGATCATTCTTGGATCAAAGAAATACTGGCTCTGACCTTTGGCCTCTTTGCTGCGGGTCACTTGTAGTGTTGATTAGAGAGATTATAGGGATTCGGCAGCTGCTCTCGGTGCAATGTTGTATACCTTTGATCAGATAAGTTCTTTTAAAGTAAAGCCTGTATAAACGCCATCTCTAAGTAGATACAGCTTGTTGTTCCTTTTCTTTGATCTGTTTTAAAGGTTGACGTGTTAAATGGATGAAGAATTTGAGGATTTGCCTGAAGAAGATGATGTCAGGATGTTGCATATTTATATAAACATCCAAATAAAGCAGTTGCAGGATTTCATCATTTGATTCATTGCCCGTGCTCAACACTCACCTTCCCTGGGCCAAATAAATACAACTATTTAATTATTATATTAGTCTTTTTTTTTTAATAATTTCCAGATTCACTCCTGGAATAAAGTGGATGCAATGGGTATTAACCAGAACATTTAAGAGTTGCTCTCAATCTCCAGAGGCCCCTGTGATCTGATTTCTATGAGAGATTCATTACTTCCTCTTTTTGCTTTGTATAGAAGACTTATTTATTACAGGAAATCAAATCTGTGGAGCTCAAACTCCAAAAATCAACACCAGAGGTTGACAATGCCTATTAGTATAGTATTTTTATAAAAAAGATGGGATGGGCTGCAACGTATTATAAAGTTTACACTTTTGTGAATCTTGAAATTAGTCTCAGTTTTGATCCAAGAAGGAAAAGGTTATCAGCCTCACTTTGGTAAAAAGTCAAACTTTCTTTTATGTTTTGACCTTGAGAAAGCTCTGCACACTTCACTTAGCCCACTCACTGTAATGCTGTGTGCTTTTCAGACTTCACTTTTCCATTTGCTGCAGCAGCAGCAGCAGCAGCAAAGCTTTTATCGAAAACACGTCCACGTTCGGCTTTCAGAGCCAGTTTCTAAGCTTTTACTAGTTCTTTTTTTTTGGACACGTCAAATTAAATCTCAGATCTTTCAACCTGCAAGACAAAGCACCTAAACCTCAGAGAAGAAAAAAAAAAACGTGACATCTAACAAATTGCCTTCTTGCAAGCAAGCCTTTACATGATGTGTCCATGTAGTCTGCTCTCTCGTTTTGCTCTTACGTAACTCTGCAATCCATGTTTGGTTTATTCCTTTGCCTACGGTATGTATGCGTGTATGTATAATCAAGCAATTATTGTGGTCGATTATTAAATCATAAATGTGTCACAAAGCATTTTTGACCTTACAGAGTACAGGGGTTACACCAAATCCTGTCTCCGATAGTTTCTCTGTGTTCCTGGTCTCCAGCGCCAAAATAAATGTGTCATGTGTCAGTCTGAAGGTAAACTCTGACAAAGCATGGGTTTTGGAAATGAGTAGAAATCACACCCCAGCTGGCTCCACTGGACATTCATTGACTGTGTTTGCAGCCTCAAATTCAGACAGTTAATGAGGCTGTTTACTTTTCTTCTTCGCTGTGACCTGTCCCTGTTCAAACACAAACCACATAAGCCTCACTGGCTCCAGGCTTCACTGTGATCCTCCAGCCCATACATCCAGGTAGACAACCTACAGTTAATGCAGTCATTGTCAGCACCAGCTTATAGTGACTTCTAGTCAAAGCCTAAAGTCCACTTTTCCAATCAATGCAGCATTCCTCCTGCTCCCTCTCTCTATGTATATATTTCTTTCTCTCCACTCTCCTGGGGAAATGTCAACAGCAATACTACAATGTTTTCTGTGTCCATCCCACCTCACAACTTCTGAGGCTATTGCAGGAGACTAACTCTGTTGCAGTGCTTTAAAGGCAGGTTTTTGGGGGAAAGACTGGAAGGCCAGCTGTGTGGAGCACAGCTGAGATGAACCGGGCAGGGATTTTTTTTTTTTTTTTGTTTATTTCTCTGCATGCACACGGGGATGACTCAATACATATGACCCCCTGCAACATGCTTTAAAATTGATCATTGTTGCAGCACAAATTTAAAATTACACACCTCTAATGCATGAAAATGCATGGGCCATTCGCCAATGTAGCATTATAACTATGAGGAAATGCTGAAATGTGCATGCAAAACAAACTTGCAGATTATTTAAAGCCAAGCCTTATTGCCAGCGGTTTAAAAGGGATCTCAGTGTGGCTTGTAATTATCCAATAAACAATTTTCTATATCACAAACATCATGCAGTGAAGAGGAATATGGCCAACTTCACTACTGAGTCCCCATTTCAAACAGATTAAAGCTCAGCCTTCATGACAATGCAATATTTCTACACTGTTCCTCAGGCTGCAGTCTAGACAGTGTCATTAAAAATTGATAGAAGAAAAGCAGATTTCCGGTAAACTGACTGACCGCTGGTTTGCTCCCGCTGCTCCTGGCTGTAGGTGCTCGTCTCGGTGTCCACTTTGCGCCGACATTGCCCCTGGCCCTGCACCAGTTGCTCTAGGGGAAGCTCCGAGTCGGGCGTAGGGTAGCATTGCAGACCGGTGGAGCACCTCGGGGTGTACACGCCGCACATCTCACCCTCTTGCCGGGCGCACACGGGGCAGCACCCGCAGCCCGGCTCGCGCACCATCTCCGCGCATGCCTCGGTGAGCTTTGGGCACAGCGCCTGGCGCTCCGCGGTACAACCCGGGCATCGGAACACCATCTCGGCCAGAGAGGCACTGGCGAGAGACACGGAGAAGATCAGCAAGCTGCAGCACGCGTACGACAGCATTGTTACAGGCATGAGGTTTTTGGTAATTATCATGGGGCAATGGAAGGCAATCCCAAGTGGAAAAAAGGAGAAGAAATGTGCATGCGAACAGGTGAAGCCGGGGGCTGGGAGGTCTGCTGGGTCCTACAAATTCCCAGGTTTGCTCTCGGGGCCAAACTGGTGTTAATTAGGGAAAAAATGGGAAGATTTGGGATTTAGTTCATGGGAAGAGCAGTCGTAACACTTTCTCATTGTATTTCTTGATACAGTGTTTTATTGAAACAACCCCAACTAACCCAAATTATAGGAAAGACAAACTTAACTGATGCCACACAGGGAAATAAATGTCATCATAATCATTATCTTGTACTGCTACTCCCCAGCTGAACCAATTACCCCAGATCTTTTTATGGCCATATCAAGGCAAAATTAGCCTCCTATAGGCGATTACTGGCAAACTGTTCCCAAATGCAAAACAGATTTTTACAAAAAAAGAAAAAAAAAGAGAGAGAGAGAGAGACGTGAGGCTTGAACTTGAGCTCAAAATAAACAGCGCCGCTTCCATTCAAAGACTGCTTTACATTAGCCTACTGTAGCCTGTTTGTTTCAATCAGCACCTTCTCCCCTCAACTCCAAGAATGCATAAACAAACAAACAAACAAACAAAAGGACTATGTGCAGAGTATTCCTTACATGGAAAGACCTCCCCACGGTGGCTGACATGTCCATTGACACTCAATTAAAATTTGCCAGCTGCTACCAACTTATATACCTGTGTACAGTGATGCTACTGTGCACGTTACGCAGCAATGTTTCCTATCGATTGGTGAGGCCAAGCCTTGAGGTGTCGTGCTTGCCCACTAAACAAGCTCCATATTAACCCCGTCCAGTGCAGCAGACTAATAGGTGTTTATCCAAGGGCCCAGAAATAGAAGTGGCATGTGTAATCTTACTCCGCAGATATAAATGCAGATTATTTTGTTTTGTGGGCACCCCCCGCCCTGATTTCATACTATTTGGCTCCATTCACGATCGGCATCCCTAGCTCACCTTGGGGGCATGGAGAGGGAGAAAGGGCACATTTGAAGCTGTTTTGTATCTCAGTGGTGTGAGACAGGAGGATGCCTGGAGGGCTGTTTGCACTTAGAACCTCATATGTCATTTTATAAAAACCGTGGATGGAAAAGCAGCGAGAGAGAAGGCCTGGCATTTTATAAATATGAGCCAGGGGGTGAGGATTTGTGTCTGGGATGGTCACCAGCTAATAGGCCTAACAGGCCGCAGTATCTGCCCATGTGTGCAAAGTGATCCCCACCAAGGTCAGTTACTTAAATTCCTCCCCATGGAATTGTTAAGCAAACACAAACTCTGGATAAACTCTACATTGACAGAGAAAAGTATGGGATCACTGATGCACTGAGGACACACAGTATATGTGCCTCAGCCTGTATACAGAGGGAGTGTTGTATGTATGCAAGAGGTCACCCCGAACATGGATACAAGTACCCTGGGGGGTACTTCAGCAGTAGCCAGGGGGTGTCAAGCAGTCTAATTTAGGAATGATTTGAGAAAAGTTAAATAACAGACACACAATAGTTATACAGCAAAAATATATGCATATTATTTTAATAGATTAGCAAGCTGAGAAAAAGAATGGTTGAAATAGCTCACTAAAAGTATGCATAAAAATGAAGTTATTAAACCCGATAAGCATAGCTGGGCAAGAATTATGGGTAAAACATTGGGAAAATGTAGCTAGAAGCATACATAAAAGAAATCATTAAATGATAAACAGATGAAATAACTAAATCAAATTAAAAAATAAATCTTGGAAATTTTAAGATAATGACTTAACTCTATAAAAATAAACCTAATGAATACCTGTTAATGGAGTAGCAGCTAAAAGTAGTGCATGAATTGCACGAAATAATAAGCCAGCAATTATAGACAAACGGTTCAGACAGTCAGCTTACTATAACTAATTGATAGCTAACCATAAATAATAAATGGTAAGCGGAGTATTTGCTAGAGTAAATGGTGAGCTGGAAGTAGTCCAGATCCAGTTTAAAATTAGTGCAAATGAACACATTTGAACACGAGAGGGTCTGCTGATGACGAGGTTCTTGAGTCCATCTGGCAGGGCGCTGGGGCGCAGACAAAAATGGTTGCTAACCACTCCTCTACTATACAGCCCCCACATGCCGGTGCTTTAACCGTGTCATTATTTATATACAGTATATAAACACCTAATTAAAACTCAACACACAAATGTAGGCAAAAAGGCCTCATTAGAAGAAGCCGCAACAGTAACATCTAACTAAAACAACCTGTCATTATAGATAATTATTCAAAACGTAATCGATCCAGTGGTGATATATATACCACTATCTCTGCCATTATTTACTCCAAACTCATTTTCAGCTGCTAAGCCTCATTGCAAGCCTGTGACTTAACAGTCATCTCTAATTTCAAAATGCATATTCAATAAAAAAATACAATAAAACAAAGTTTAGTAAGGTTATTTGGACTCTGCTGGCATCTTATCAACTAAAACAAGTCATCGTGTTCATTTTTTACACTTTGACATTGAATGAGTGCACTGTTTAGTGCCTGGCTTTGATTACCGACTTAATTACAGCTCCTTTTACTTGGATTACTGATTGGATAAGTAGAGGCAATGAGTAGGGGGTTGGAAAAATAATATATCATCCTATTAGTGCGACACGAGTCACACAGGTCACACTTACAGCAGCGACACAGCTGGATTATGACATCATATTGTAATAAACTAACTGTCAAAACTAGTCTTCATGCGTGCACGGTTAACCTCTTCCTCCCTGAGTCCAGGCGGTCCAGTTTATTTCTGTTATCAAAACACAACCGGCAAAGGTTCACTGACGACTAAACTGGATGTAGAATTTGTTGTGCTTCATTTCTGTTGCGTGAAATTTGGTTGGGTTACCACTGAGAGTTTTTAGAGGATGTTCAATAACATCAGTGTCATTGAATCATTGGCACACAGCTTTCATTTACTCTCTATTTTACAGTTTTTTTATTAGGCATAAGCAAAATTATCAGTATTTATAAAAATCTTTCTCTGGATTGTATTTTGGGTTTTTCAGGTGAAAATAAACAAAAACAACAAAAAACCTCGGGCTTAAGGGGTTAACCGACTATGCACGTGAGCCTCTTTAGCAAAATGCAACGTGCAGCATCTTACTGAATGGAAATGTTTACTAAATTACAGAACATAAATCCTTATGGAAATGTTCGCTTCACAAGTCCCAAATGGAAAAATGCTTGTGTGTGTGTGTGTGTGTGTGTGTGTGTGTGTGTGTGTGTGTGTGAGACTATGTTTGTTTGCTGCTTAGCAACAAGTGATGCATGTGCAAATTAGGAAAGTTCCTGCTTTATTTGCTCATGCAAATCATTGTAAAGTATCTGTTATGAAGTCACAGTGTTAAACAATAAAACAAAAGGCCAAATGTTTCCAAATGTTTAGATTATTAGCACAGGTTAAGAGTACAGAGGTTAAAGCTCTTCACATGGTTATACGCTGATGTAATCACAGTATACGGAGATGATTGTCTTTTCTTGCAACAAAGTGTAAACTTTCGCCGTCTTCTCAGTTATATTCACATTTCTGTTGTTCTCTCTATTATAGTCAACCTACCTGCTTAAAAAAAGCAGCTTGTGTTTAGTTTGTGTTGGTTCACCACAAATTAAATTCAGCTTAATCTGCTTCATTCTGACATGAGTACAGCTTATGCATCTATGCAATGCATGCACAAATAACAATAATAATAATAATGCTTCTTGGACACCGCACCGAACTCTGTTTTTTATTGGTTCCATGACTGGAATGGAGTTGGACCAGCACCTGCCAACAGCTGTAAAACTGTAGCTACCATAGGGTCTGTGTCTTGTTAAATGGGTTTTAAAGGGTAGAAGCAAAAAAGCTTTTCATGCATGACCTTTGTAGGGTCCATGCATATAAGATTTGTGACATTTCTACCTGGCTTTAAAGAAAAAAACTTTTGACTTTTTTAAAATTTGATTTTGACTTTTAAGCCCAGAGTTAAATCATACACACACACACACACACACACACACATATATATATAGATGGATAGATAGATAGATAGATAGAACTACTTATGCATAGCTGCTCATTTTCCATGGTATCTGTGTTTGTGTTTATATTTGATTTTAACTTTTAAGCCCAGAGTTAAATCATACATATATACATACATACTATACATCTATCTATCTATCTATCTACATTTATATATACAGCTCCGGAAAAAATTAAGAGACCACTCCAAAATTATCACTTTTTCTGATTTTGCTATTCATAGGTATATGTTTGAGTAAAATGAACATTTTTATTTTGTTCTATAAACTACTGACAACATAACTCCCAAATTCCAAATAAAAATATTTTCATTTAGAGCATTTATTTGCAGAAAATGAAAAAATTGTCAAAATACCAAAAAAGGTCCAGTGTTTTCAGACCTCAAATAATGCAAAAAAACAAGTTCATATTCATTTTTAAACAATACATTACTAATGTTTTAACTTAGGAAGTGTTC
>VUQI01029360.1:8714-19556 GCA_015106735.1 Paratilapia polleni | reverse complement strand
GCAGTAAAATATTGTGGTCAACGGTATCGAATGCTGCACTGAGGTCTAACAGGACAAGCACAGAGAGGAGTCCACTGTCAGAGGCCATAAGAAGGTCATTAGTAACCTTCACTAGAGCTGTTTCTGTGCTGTGATGAATTCTGAAGCCTGACTGAAACTCTTCAAATAAACCATTCCTCTGCAGATGATCAGTCAGAATAGTGTGGAATAAGTAAAAAAGTATACAATGGTGAGGTTTGCGTTTGTCTAATCATGCAAATCAAATGCCTGACACCTCAACACAATGGTGCACAAAAAAAAGAAAAAGGAAAAAAAAAAAAAAAAAAAAATCACATTCATCCTTTACGCACTGTGAAATCATTTCCAGAAATGTTACAGGGGATCCCTACCAGGGTACAGTTTAAAATTTTCTCCAACCCAGAATATGCATATGTATGCTTCCAGAGTGGGCATGCTCATAATACAGTAGTTTGTATTTAAAAACGTTTAGTTACAGTTTCATTTTTACGAGCTTCAGTGTTAGTTTTAGTTTTTGCTAGTATGATACGTCTTGAGCTTAGTATTCTAGCCTTGGGTTCTCTTGTCATTTTTTGTTTTTCTTTGATAGTTATATTAGTTGTCTCTTGTGTCTTGTTTTTCTGAGTTTCACGTCCTTCCCTGTCTCACTGTCTTGATTGTCTGTACCTGTGTCTGGTCCACTCTGCTGTTCCCACTTCCCTGATGTGTATAAACAGTCCCGTCCTTCCCCTTAGTCTTTGTCATGGTGTCTCTGAATCTTTCCCCGTGTGCTCCTCGTTTTGCCTGTCTCCCTGTGTAAATCTGGATTCCTGTTTATCCCCTTCTTTTGGACTTTGTAGTGGACCCGTGAAGAATTGGGTTTCTGTTTATTCTGTTTATTCCCTTTTGGACTTTGGATTTGACTTTCTGTTTGTTTAATTCCTGCACTTGAGTCCTTTACAAATTGTGCCAAATGTTGCTTTATTTTATGTTAATGTTTTAGGTTTTATATTAATGTGTCCTAAAAAAATGACCCAAGTCAGTTTAAAGGACCGACGTGGCACTATATGGCTTCACTTCACTGTGGCAAATATTGATATTTTTAGTAAAAAAAATGCAGACCCTTAAAATGAGCTCCCTGCTAAATTGACTTAATAAAGTCAATACTCCATGGCTCCTCATGGTGGTGCTTATCTATGATTAAGATAAATAAGTAAAGGTAAGGTAAAGTAAAGTTAACTAACTGAAGTAGAAGAAGCTCAAAGGGGGGATATGGAATAAAGTGAGAGAAGCAAATCAGAGGCCTAATTAATATAACCAACAACATTGAAATTGAATTTTAATCATAATGCACACTGACACCACAAAGCAATAAGCAAACAAATAATCTCCAATTTTTGCTTTTTAGGCAGGTTTTTATTTTCTTTTACAGTTACAACTATATCTTAATGTTGTGTGCTGTACAGCAGAATCATTGTATCGTGATACCACTGTTAACATATTTAATACATTTTGATATTACTGTATTAGGAATTACTCTGATTCCCAGCCCTAATAATAAACTGTATGTTATAGTGATAGTTAAGGCACATAGCACATACCATAACCACAACATCCACAGTTTGATTCATGGCTATGTTATGTCATAAATAAATGAATATGGAATCCAAAAAGCTGAAACCTAACCATCAAATTTTTTACTTAAAAGATGGTCAAAATAAAGATTTTTACAAATCACATCTAAATTTCGTGGTATAAAGTAAAATGAATGCAAATGCCATGAATAATTTTATGACCTAAATATATGTGAAGTATTAAAAGTAAATTCAGGATAATATTTATTATATCATTAGATTCTAACTATGGAAGCATTAAGCATTACTTTAATCTTGCAGCTGACAGGTGGGGATAAGTGTTGCTACTTTATATACTCTTTGGTAGTTTATTTTGTAATAATACATTATAATTTATTAGTTGTTTCTATTTATTTGTCTCTTAAAAGTCACTAGTAACTGAATGTGTCAAATACAGTAAAGTAAAAAGATAGAATTATTGGCTCCAAAAGCCTCAAACAGAAGATTTGACTATTTTCCCGCCCTCAGTGTACTCAAAATGTTATTCTCCTTCCCAGTAACAACAAATCCAACAACACTGTCACAACACCCATGGCATAACAATCTCCTGTAACAGCTATTGTATTTATACAATGGCTTACTTGTTGAATAGGGTTGAATAGGTAAACTGACATAAAAGCCCTCCTATAGCTGTGTCTCTGCTCTCGTTGTCCTGCTCCATTGCTAAAGGATACAACCTCACCACAGAGGCAGAGTTTTTCATTATTAACACTTATTCAGTGAATTGGTCTCACAAAATGTCTCAGTATGCCGCCTCGAGCTCGCAAACACAATATCACGTCATGGGAATGAAGCAGATAGTAACAGCGAGCACATGGGCATCTTGGCACCCTGCAGAAACATTTTCCATTTGCTGCCAAATTAAAGAACAGCATGCTTTATTGCTGTTTGAGGCAGTCACACCATGAAAACCGCAGGAAGTTTACAAGAAAAGCAGCTGGTGAGAAACAAGCAGCCAAAACCTCCGGTTTTGTACATCTGTCTCTTCCTGAGAAGAGTAGCTAGACACATATTAATATCATCGCAGCTGCTTAGAGACATAAATTTAGGATTTTGCTATTGCCCTGCTAACACAAGATAAATTAAACCACTAAAAAGTATTTAAAGAAAATGACCAAATACCATCAAAAAAAGTCTACATTCAGCATCCTGATACCTGGGAGAACAGTATAAAACAAAAGCAATGAGTGCATTTCCTAAACTGAGTTTATATATTTTTTTTATTCCAGGAAACCTTGCTGTGCATAATCGCCTTTTTGTGACAGTCACTTTAAGAAAAACAAGGTGAGTGTTACTGCGTGTAAGTGCTTCCCTTCAAAACTTGTCAGTAATCTGTCAAAGTATTGTCAATATGGTTAAATATTCTTTGATTTGACATTATGATATCTCAGTTTACTCTTCATACATCAATAAAGTATCCAGTTTTAATTAATTTAACTGCAAGAATTTCAACTCAGCAAAGCTTTGCCTATCTCTAGGATGACATCTATATGGAGCATCTCTCTCCACACATTTCATGAGGCTGGAAAAGTCAAAGACTAATAAACAACATGTTTAATTTGGGTAATAAATACTGTTTTACATATGTAAAAATATCTGAAAAATATCTAACAACTAGAAACCATCTAGCTATGGGACCAGACCAACAAGAATGACAATGAGATCTTGGACCATACCCATCTTCTACAAAAGAAACCTGTGGGGAGCTACAAATTCATTAAAATATAAAAAATAATATGTAACAGGAGCCAAGAGACCAGCGGCTTCCCTACTTTTAACACCTGTAATTCAGTTCTCCTGGGTCGAACCACAGTCTGTTTGAACCTGACTTTCATTTTCACATCAGCTACATAACAAAACAGAAAGTTTCATGTACAACTTGCATGGCCGTGACACTATTGAAATGAAAAAGTCTGTCCACAGCAGAGCTTGCCCTAATACCATTTATTGGGTTTTGGAGCTTCTGTAATAATCAGTCAATAAACAATGAAAAATTGAAGCTTTGCCCACTGACAAAAATACTCACACACATACACAGAAGCAACAGAAAGTCTCTTTATATTCTTTTACACTGCACATCCTTGTTCCTCAGTCAACAAACGAGCACAGCAAAGAGAGAGGGCGCCATTTCCTGTACTACCAGAGCCAGTGAAGGATTAGGAGAAAAAAAACTGCTAAAGGGTATGAAAAATGGCTAAATCTAGAGACAAAGCTTCTAAGGTAGCAACTGAGGAGAACTGAGGGGTGATGATCACTGCTGTGAGTAAGAAGGATATCAGGTGGAAAAGCTTTTATGGTTTATATTTCTATATTTAAAAAAAAAATCCAAATTCCAAAATTGAAAACAGAAGACTTACCCAACAAACAAATATCTAAATAGGCAAATATTTGAGTACAGCAAGAGTACACAGACAGAGATATACTGTATAATACATCTAAAGTACTAATAATGGCCTAGTGCTAGTTCCTACTAGAGTAGGTAACCCCAGGACTACTTTTTCCCCACCAACAATAACAGAATAACAAGGTGAACACAATACCAGCCACACTGTAGAGAAGACACAAGTCACTGGGTCACAGGTCACATTACTCACATGTCACAAAATCCAAACTGATCATAGCAGCACTACACACACAGAAAAAAGCTCCTAGTTCAACATCCATCCATCCATTTTCTTCCGCTTATCAGGTGGGGGCTGGAGCCTATCCCAGCTGCCATAGGGCGAGAGGCGGGGTACACCCTGGACAGGTCACCAGTCTGTCGCAGGGCTAACACAGAGAGACAGACAACCATTCACGCTCACATTCACACCTACAGCCAGTTTAGAATCACCAGTTAACCTAACCCCACTGACTGCATGTGTTTGGACTGTGGGAGGAAGCCGGAGTACCCGGAGAGAACCCACGCAGACACGGGGAGAACATGCAAACCCCACACACAAAGACCCTGGCCAGATGGTGGATTCAAACTCAGGACCTTCTTGCTGTGAGGCAACAGTGCTAACCACTGCGCCACCATGCTGCCCTCCTAGTTTAACATTTTAATTTAAATAGGTTTTTATCTGTCAAACTGAGTTTGTGTGTATGCTACAGAATTTCTGCCAAAAAAGTTTCTGGGGAGGTGAGCTTTGGCTTGGTGGGCCGCTGGACTTGTAATACACTGGTGGAAAACCTGCTGTATCTGTGTTAGAACAGCTATAGGTGCAGGTTGGTGTTACGGTTTTACACTGTGTATCACTGTGTCGTGTATGCTCGCTGCCTTACCGATTTAGAGCAAACGCATAGTGGAACTTCACATGTGGATGAGCCATGGGGTCAAAGGTCGGAAGCTTCTCCAGAGTCTCTACCAGCTTCACAATGGCCTCGTAATCCTAGAAGGTAAGAAAAGATAAGCTGTTGAGCTGTTGCTGCTGTCATTGGTGTATCTGATGTCAATCACGTTGTTGTGATGTCATAGCTTTGCGACTTAGGGGAAAAAGTATTGGAGGAAGACGTTTGCCTCCAGTGCTTTCTGGGAGAAAGGCTTTCTGAAGTCAGTCTAGATAATATTAAGAGCACCAAAGTCAATGTAAGAAGCAGGTTAATTATGATGCTGTAGGAAGACCACCAACACTGGGACATCGTTCATTGCTGAGCACAGTGGGACTGGTGCCCATGTACCTCTGTTCCAGTGCCCTCCAAACAAACACTCTGATTCATCTGTGTATTGAGCTGCTGTGTTGAGGCTCAAGGGAGAGTTTCTGATGTCCCTTTATTTATTATTTCTGAGACTCAACTGTCTGCATATCATCCAAAGTAATTCAATAATTCATCGTATTTTTGTTTCTTATAGTCGCCACAGCCAAACCATTTTGAATAATTCAGCACATCCTCAATGTTTGTTGTTCTAATGAATGATTCATTAGACTGTGTGTGTGTATGGTGAGTGGGACGATCTGGACAGAGAGAGCCATCGCATTGTGGAGACTAAAGAGCAGAAAGAGCGGCACATTTAAGACCAGCAGACCAAAAGCTTTGACTAGAGCTCTCTACAGGCGGTCTGCAATAGCCCCTGTTTGAGAAATCTACTTGTACAGGGATGGTGCTGATAGACTGACACTGAGGCAGTAACCTCATGCAAATTTGTACAGTAGGTTTGTACAGTAGCTTCTTTTCTAAGGTGAGGGACATCAGCATGTACATTCAGTGCACGAGTTGACAATTGGTTTATACTTGAGAAGGGTGTGGGTGATTTACATAATGTCTAAAAGTTTATCCAGAAGTTTCCTGGGATGTTCTCCATGGTTTTTGGCATGTCCCCTTCTCATTGCAAAGTAGGATTATAAATTGGTTTAGTAGTTGTTTTTCATGCAGACTGAGAGTTAGGGCAGCCCATGAAGTCATGCTCAGATGCTCAGGAAAATCAGCTGATGACAATGTCAGCACACGTCAGCTGATGGCTCAGCTGTACCTTTCTCAACATGCAATTCCCTAATCTCATATAGGGCGTGCTATTTAAGCTGTTTAGCCCGCCCACAGTTACTGTGCTACAACAAGCAGCTTTGCGACCCACCTCCTCCACAGCCTCTCATTTCATGCCGTTTTCTGCCTAATCAGTGTCACAGCTGTTGTCACTGATGCCTGCTCTGCTGTGTACGGGGAGTCTTGCTGCTGCTCTCCCCGCCCTATGAATTCCAAGTATGTACAAGGAAGGGAAGGGAAGTCCCAAAATTGAGCCATGCCAGCAAATATTACTGCAGATTCAAAATAACAATCTTCTTGTGACTATAGTGGTCCTGGCTGAACTGAATATTTTCTACTTTTGGATGTTTGGTCCAAACAAAACAAGACATTCAGTTGTTTAGGAACATGTCCAAGAAATTCTGATGGGTATTTTTCAGTATTTTTGAGATTCTTAGAATATTAAATAATTTAATTGAGAAAAGAAAAGTTTGTTTTAGGATTACTGTCTTATTAAAATTGACCTATTATGAATTTCCTTATTTTCTGTGATATAATTCACTGAGATGACCCTAATATAGTCATCTCGGGCCCACGGCTCTGGCTTTAACCACATAAGCCACACTCACCTGCTATTCAAACCTTGTGTTTATGAGGGGCAGCCAATCAGAGGAAAGCTGGCTTAAAGGGAGAAGAGCTAAAAGATCTTGTTTCAGACAGTGAATGAACTGGGGGACTGCACCAAGATCCAGTATATGATACATAACAGTTGTTTTGAAAGCTGTGTGTGTGAATCACAACAGAAACACATCGCAACACATCACAGCCACAGCCTCTTTGGGCTGAAGTACCCAAAGGCAGTAAACTTAATTTGATAAATGACAGCAATATGCTGATGTTCAGCTGTACCTGGATGTCCCTGTACGTAAGCAGCAAATTGATGACGACATCAACTGAAAGGCACTCCACGTTGTCCAGCCGCTGCTGGATTCGGCTCAGCTCTACAGCCAGCTCCATCCCAGTGTACAGCTCCCGAGCTTTACGGATCTCATTCAGAATCGTCTCACGGAAATACTGGCTGGAGGACAAAAAATAAATATGTATTTGTACATATCACAATACATCTACAATGTTATAATCGTGCTTCCTCTAACTACAAACTGATGTTCTATTCTAGCAGGTTTCCTGCTGCAATAGAACTGTAGTTAGTTACACCAGTAATTGCTTTTATACCTTCATTTATGTCGGTCTCCAGGAGACAAAGCCTTCATCAATCTGCATGATTTTCTTTTCTGCCTGTAAAACCTGAGTCACTATTCCTGGAGATGAGCTAGATCTAACTGGCTGCTGTATTGCCTGTTGGCAAGAAGGCCTAAAATATTACCCCAGCAACTGAGCCAAACAAATGTTTTCTTTTTCTCCTTTTTCAAAATGTAAATCACCACGCAAGTCAAAGTTGAAGGATGCATGCACAAAAATAATTAGAACAAGTAAAAATAGGAAGAGTGGGATAGTAAAACAAAGGCATGGAACGCTAAAAAATAGGTAATATTGTTGCTCAATTGTTAACATAATGCTAAAATACCACATTGTAACAGCTTCTTCCTCATCTGCGTAATACATGAACTCCCACCTTAGTTTGCATTTATACAATAAAACAATCAGCCGAGCATTGCTTCCCTGTATAAGGACATATAAGGAAGTATTTTGGGCACTTCCCAAAATAAGTGGGAATAAGTGGGAATGTATAATATGACACAGTGATACGCAATAGTGATCTTACATTACATTGATTTTAGAGGAACTTCTTGCCAGAAACCTTAAATAGATTTCTTCTTTTGCTTCCTTGTTCTCAAACCTATTGCTCTGTTGTCAGTGTTTCCTTCATTAGTAACACTAGACAACCTAAATATAGGTTTATGTATTAACCACCTTTGGCTCTGCAAAGCCAAAATGCATTATAATTAAAATGTCATCTGTTCTTCTGTATATATTTTATGCAACAGACATTTATAATTTTACCAAAAGCAGAAAGTAAAATTGTTACTGAAAGTAAGATAAATATAGAGCAAGGTGAAGCTAAAGCAGTAAATAAATTTACTGTACCTGAAAAATTCTGCCCTCTATGATGAATCAACATAATAATAGCTAACTTCTCCTTGTTATTCCACACGACAAAGCTAGCTAAATTCACTCATAGTCACTGCTAGCAAAACTCTCGCTATAAGTACATGTCATTGGCAGAAACTGCCATCCTAGATGTTGATTAATGGGTTTTTTTGCAATTTGGTGTCATTAAACTACCTCCCTATCTGGAGTATAAGGAGGTAGTTATATTGTTATATGGATATATGGATATTTAAAAGTGTGGATTCATTTGGAATTCATTTCAGCATACAATAAATACCAAAAAAGACACTAGCATAACAAAGACACACATTACTCTAGTCACAATTTTGTGCAAATTATCTGTCATTATGTTCAGCATGCAAACAAGCAGGCAGTTAGGATTGACAGTGACTGACAAGATCTACTGTGTATTTTCCGAATTTCCTTCTTTTTTTTTTTTTAAATCATTTAATTATTTTTATATTGCATAATTATGACATAGTGGTGAAGCTGAGGGACCTGGAAGAACCATCATCTCATGAAAAAAAAATCCATTCATGCAGAACCCATGGGTACCAAAAAACAAAGCAGAATCTGTCAGCATATGGATTACTTATTTCATACTGATCTAAGGTACTTTCGGCTGCTCCCTTATTTCCCTAGGGGTCACCACAGTGGATGGAGTACCCATGGCTTCTGTAACTTTTTTTAGGACAAGATTTAGCTTTCATGACACATTGCTTCTTGCAGACCCTCTGCTACACCACAGTCTTGTACAGACACCAAAGAAAAACAACGTTTCAGAGTGACAGGCAGTTGATTTTGCAAACTCAGGCACAAGCAAGCCTGCAACAGCCTACTTATTTGCACCGCTAACAAAGTGGCAAACTTGTCCCAGTCCCTAATGCAGCACCTGCAGCTGCTGCGTTTTAGATCCTTAGCTTCTGCCATTAGTCCTTTTGCAGAGGAGTACTGACCTCACAACCTGGATGTTTGTATTACCAAACTAACCCTGCTTGAATGCCATTATTGGTCACAATGCTGAACAGCCTCAGCTGCACAGAAATAAGCAAATGAAATTACAGAATCTGTCTTTGGTTGAGTTTGCCGGGTATACTTACTGTGAGTTGGCTTGCGACACTTTGAGCAGCTGGATGAAGCGGTCCAGCAGGGGCATGCAGATGGGCCCCAGCAGCATCTCAAAGCTGGGCTGCATCAGCTCAGTCAGGCCCTTCATCAGGCTGCTCTCACAGCAGTACACCTTGTTGTGGGGTGTCACCATATAGGGGATGAAGGTGTAGTTAGCTGAGCACGTCTGTTAATAAGAGAGAGACAGTTCTGGATATCAGATATCAGCACAACTAAACATATCAACTTTTTTTTTTATGTGACACTGTGGGATTGGTGGGAAACAATGATATGCTAGCCAAATGTGTGTGTATTATTTGGAATTGCTCAAAAAAACTTTACCATATTCAGTAGGCTTTAAAATGATATCTATAACTTACTTAACTCTTGAAAAGAACAATGCAATCATTCAAGGAATAATTTCTGCAAACAAACATCTGTCTCAACAAGGTACGTTTAGTAGTTGTATGAAACTATATGAAATATGTATTTTAATATGACGTTGTTTAATATGAAGTTGTTTGCAGCTATTTGTATAAAATAGGAGCCGAGAGCCGGAAAGACAGTCTGTAATCACAGCCGTATAAAAGTGTACAACAAAGATCATCTCCCAGGTTTTATGATACAGAATATACATCTTCATTAAACAATTAAGTTTTCTAAATTGCGCAATAAACACTACTGACTACTCCTTTTAGTGACCTGTACAATAAAACATTACATTGTACATGGAGGAAGCAGATTGTCTGGAGGAAGTCTGAGCTGTTTCCCCTATTTGAAACAGTTTCGGGTAATTACATGAACCTTCATCTCTGATCTGCCTGTGCAGACAATAGTGTTTGTGTGGCGTTGTCATCAATGAACAAGTCTAAACAGGCAGCAGCGGGGAGGTGTGATATGCAACAGCCTCATTAGGAGCTGCTTTCTTATAACCACAAACACTTATAGCACTGCACTTACAAATGTCACTTGCTCATGCAGCGTAAGAAAATCAAGCAGAAACATAAGGCTCGTTGCTCACCTGGTGCAAAGCGCTACCCTGTTACTGACTCCAGCTGCAGCATTATTGAGTAACTGTGTTTTGAGTCCGTTTCAGGTTTAGCTCCACTAGTAGCATTAAACGTATTTTCTTTATTCACTTAGCTTCAATTCTCGACATCTGTTATTCTCTATGTGCATTTGTTTTAACTTAACATTATTATTATTTTTTTTAACCACATTCTTGATGCTTCTGTTGCGGTGGACCACCACTGCTGAGTAAACAAAGAGGAAACACAAGCATGTGGTGTTTACAGACAGCAGAGGGAGAAAGCGAGAGAAAGATTCAGGAAATCCACTATTGATATCCTCAAGAAACAGCAGAAGTCCTGTCAAGAAGAGCTATTCCCAGAGTATGAGATATGTGGTGAAACACAACATGAGCATCTGAAGGCGGTTGGGCTGCAACCCAGCTGCATCCTGATGACTTTAATACTCTATCATGCTTTCAGTTTTCAGCAACCTCTCCAAAAAAAAAAAAAAAAAAAAAAAGAAA
>VUQI01029357.1:0-10033 GCA_015106735.1 Paratilapia polleni | reverse complement strand
CGGACTACGCTTCCTCCTCACCGTCACCCAGCCGGCCTGATTCCCCGGCTGTACGGGGCCTGCTGGGATAGAGCTAGTTGGAGCTAAGCTACCTTCGCCCGCACCGGCTACAGGGGCCTGGCTAGCTACAGGATTTTCAATGGTGCGGAGTCGAGTCTCCAATTCATTGAGCCTGGCCTCCAAAGCTACAAACTGGCTACATTTATTACAAGTATCATTATTAGTAAAGGAGGCCGAGGAATAACTAAACATTAGACACACAGAGCAGGAAAGAGGTGAGACAGGAGAAGCCATGCTGATAGTGATTCGGCTACGAGCTAAGCTAAAAGCTACGCTAAGCTAGCGGATCCGTAAAGACACAATGAGTGAATGATATGAATATAAATTTGCAGGTGATTCACCAGAAGTGTGCTATTAATAAAGCACGTGTAGGTTATACTATGAAAATAAGTCACTATGTGAACGTTCGTAGTTAGTTAATCAAGCTACACAAGTTAGGCTACACAACAAGCACCACTGTGCGATGCAACAGGAACAGGAAGTGATACAATACCCAGTCCACACCAAGTGAAAGCCACGGAAGAGACAGACCGCGCTCAAAAGTCACAAATGATGATTTTAGAGGCAAACTAATATAGAATAATCTAAACAGTTTCAATATGAGCACCAATTATTATTGCAGCACCTTGGAGGAGTCTACCTTTTCATTATGTGCATCATAGCATTGTGATGTGACTTACAAATGTTGAATTTAAGACTGGTGTTCCAGTGAAACTATCAACTTACGTGGAATTTGATATCCCCATTGAAGTTATCTGTCCTGAATGAAAATGAGGCAACACCATTGCTGTCAGTTGTTAGATTTTGTAGTGAACGTGCTGACCACCTCTTTCCCACAAACAGATACACCGGTGTGTCAGCAATGGGTGTATCATTGTAGTGCACTGCTTTGACCTGTTGAAAACACAATGTTGTATCACTGAAAATCTACATGATGTAAGCTGCAATCTGTATTATATAAAAATAAACTGAAGATAACATTTTGCACTTACTTTTCCTTCCACATTTGATCCTTGTTCCCAAACCTTGGGCATGTCAATAAAAGACACCTTTCCAAGGACATAAGAAATCCTTACTCTCTTTCCTTGTGGGTGTGAAATACCTGAATATAAAACCTCCATGTTAGAACATCATGAATGCCATATTTTTTGAATACACAATAAACAGATGTACACACAAACAGTTTGCCTTTGTGAGTTTTAATTTGTCTTTCCAAAGGAATGAAACAACAATACAGCGGACGGCAGCAGCCTGCATGGCATTTGACCAAGAAGAATTACAAGCATAGAATTCTGACAAGTTATCGGTTCACCATGGTCACAGAATACACTCAGAACACTGTGTGTAAAAGATAGCTTCAACAGTTGAGTATATCTTGTAATCAAAGATTACATGGAGACGGGATATGATACTACGGAGCCTTTGATTCAGCCAGGTCAAGTTGACACAGAGAAGTGCAGAATCTCTTCACAACAATAATGTATAATTTTAATCAATCAATTAATGATAAAAATAATATAAAAAATAATATTAATAAGACCTGCCTGTTCCCTCCTCTTCCATTTTGGCACTGACATGCAGCACATCTTGAAGTAACGTTTTGTCAGTTTTGGTGAAGGCTGAAATCTTGAAGGTAAAAGCTACACAACCTGTCTTGTGTGCCTAAAATGTCCAACACAATAAAATATAAATAATTAAATAACATAAAAACTAATTCAAACTTTAAACATGCTGCACCACTTTGGACTTTCTTACAGTCAGTTTAGCTCATCTTAGCCCACCAATGTTAATAACTGAGCAAATGAATTAAGCACCTAAAGTCCATTTATAGTTTACTAATGTCACTTTTTTAAAAATGTTGCCACTTCAGTCAAGCTAATTGTATGTAATACTTAAGTGAGAAAGAAAATGGTGTTGGAAACTAAAGTTACAGAATAAAACAATGAGTAAGTTCAACACACTAGCAGCAAATACAGCCTCATCATTGCTGATTTCATCAGGTTTCTTCCTGTTAAAAGGGAGTTTTTCTTTCCCACTATCGCCAAGTGTTTGCTCATAGGGGGTCGTCTGACTGTTGGAGTTTTCTCTCTAATATTGTAGGGTCTTTACCCCACAATATAAAGCACCTAGAGGTGACTGTTGTTGTGATTTAACACTATATAAATAAAACTGAATTGAATTGAAATGAAAGTTTGGAGAGATGCCACTGGCTAAAATTCTCAGAGACAGAAGTTTGTTGACAGTAGTTAAGACATAACAGAAAAAATAAAGTGTTAAATACTGAGAGTATCTGTAAGAAAACTGTGAAAGAGAGAAGGATACTAGGAGAAACTAAAGTAATGCAGGGAGTGACTACAGGTATTCCAGTGAACAAGGATTTAGAAAACCTCAAATGGAGTATTAACGAGTATTAACGAGTATTAACAGTGGAGAAGATGATTTTATTCATTGCTTATGTCATAAATTGTACAGATCAAGTGAAACACAAAACAGAGAAAATTAAAATAATAAAAAGGGAGCAGAGAAGTTTTTTGGCATAAGAGACATATCCTGGGAGCATGTTAACAAAAGTCTAAGGGGAGATGGGAAGGCAGGAAAGAGGACAATCTGATTATTTTACAGTGGAAGGCCATTATAAGACTTGCTATTAGAGGTCTAATAGCAAATGGGCAAGAGTTTAAAGGATTCATCAAAAATTTCAGGAAGAAAACAGAAATCATCTGTATTCTGGAAACCTTGCTTAAACCAACTTTGGACTTTGTTATTAAAGGTTATGGTAGGGTCCACAATTTTATTTGACAGAACATAATTAAAGAGAATGCTTGTCAGCAAATCAGTAGTATAAAGCATGCATGGATGTGTGGTAGTGTGTCTAGAAAGCAAAAAATATCTTAAGAAAACATGCTGTAGTTAAGCTGATCTAATTCAGGAAGCTGGTATCAGAATCGGGACAGTGAGCAATGGGGTTTCTACTGTTGTTTGCGTATAAAAACGTTTGTGTACACACTGTATTTTAACATCTGAATAATATCAACAATAAATCAGGAATAAAAAACGGATATGTGTCAATTAAATATTTTGCTGTATTTTACATTTTCACCCCGAATCACCTTAAAAACTCTGGCCGCTGTTCATCTGTAGTGAGTGTAGTCTGTTAGCCCACTGTTTACCACAGCTGTCAATATACTGGGTGAGAAGCATCCATGTCTGTTTACTCTGGAGGAGGCTGTCAAACTTTGTGAAAGGAGTCTCATACGGTTTGATGAATTAGTGAACCTCACTTCTGACCAATGGCAGTGATAATGAGGTGAGTTGTTAAGGGTATCCTGAACTTTTCTGTCAATAAGTGCTGCTGTTTTTGCCACAGTTAGCTACAGTTAGCCGGTGTTAGTGAAACCTTTTTTAAAGTGGATCTAACATTGTTGGACTTGGACAATTGAATAAACTCTCATACAATGTGAGAATATAATCAAACTGTGGGATTAGTTTTAGGACACTCAAACCTAACGTTAGCTGGCATAATGTTAGCTTATAACCAGCTGTTGTTGTTTAGCCCTCGTTGTCAGCTGTCTGGAGACAAGAGGGTTGCATGTCTAATCTGCAGACAATAAATGATTGTGACAATATCGGGAATAAATAATATTTATCTAAATTTAGGAGTTTAGAATGTTTATCAGATTTCCCCTTTACTTAAGAATTCTCACGAATCTGGATCATTCTGATAGAATTCTATTAGGGTATAGAGGGTTAGGTTGAATTACCTGTTGAGCAGAAAGCGGGCAACTTTGGCATCATTTAAGTTCTTCTCTCTTGTCAACTCCTTCCAGATGACGTTGTCCCTTTCCTTCCTGTTTTCACTTTTTTGCTGAAGGGGACCCCTTCTCAGATGATAAAACACAGGTGTGATCTCAAGGATCACACCTGTGTTAATCGCCCACTCCTATGTATTTTTAATTTATTAATTCTGAGTTTATGAGAATGCATCAGTTTGTTGGAAGACGTAATGACACATTTATCAATTTATGAGTACAATATTCTTTTTTTTCTATTAAATAACCTCAAAAAAATGACTCAGTGTACGTTTAAAGAGACAACTGTAGGAAGTGACCATTATCCTATAATGACTGAGTGTAGAGGAATATGATACAGCGGGTGTGCAGAAGTGGTGCTTAAATGCTGCAGATTGGGAAACATTTAGGTTAGCTAGTGATCAGGAAATGCAAAAAACTGATTTGAATATTGATGTTGATTGATGTTTTAATTCTTCTGGGTTTTTTTTTTTGTGCTATTCAAAAGTAGCAAACCAGTCTATAAAGAAGAAAGGAGGTAGGAGCAAAAAGAAGATTGTGCCCTGGTGGACAAAGGAGTGTCATTAAGTAATTAGGTCTTGAAAAGTTTTTAAAATATGAAAGAGGAATCAGTTTTCAGAATTTCATTGCATACAAAAGATTACAAGCTAGTGTAAGAAGAATTATTAAATGTGCAAAGAGGGACATCTGGAGGAATTTTTGTAATTCAGTGGGGAGAGACAGAAATTCACAAGATTTGGTCAATGATTAGAAGGATGAATGGTATAAAAAGGGAGTAATCCAATTTTAGCCAATGGAGAGGCAACAGCACTGAAAGATGAGGAGAAGGCAGATATGCTGGCAAAAACTTTTGTTAAAATTCATAGTTCAGGCAGTGTTAGTGAAGAAGGGCAAAGAGGAAGAGAAATTGCAATCATAAAGAATAGGGATTTCCTACAGCAATTAGACGATACAGATGATTTATTACATATACCTTTTACAAAGACAGAATTGAGTTGGGCACTTTGGAAATCCAAACTATCAGCACCAGGAAAACATCAGATTTGTTATATCATGATAAACCACTTTAGCAAGTAATCTAAAGACATTTTATTAGAATTATGTGACAGAGTTTGGGAGGGTGAGAAACTGCCACAAAGCTAAAAGCAGTAGTAGTTCCAGTACACAGACCAGCGAAACATGGTACAAAACCAAGAAATTATAGACCAATAGCTTTAACATCCAACATCAGCAAAATAATGGAGAAAATGATGAATGAAAGATTAACATACTATATAGAAAATAAAGGCTGCAGTGCCTTGCGAAAGTATTCATACCCCTTGAACTTTTCCACATTTTGTCATGTTACAACCACAAACCTAAATGTATTTTACTGGGATTTTATGTGATAGACCAACACAAAGTAGTTCATAATTGTGAAGTGGAAAGAAATTGATACATGGTGTTCAAAATATTTTAGAAATAAAAATCTGAAAAGTGTGACATGCATTAGTATTCAGCCCCCTGAGTCAATACTTTGTTGAACCACCTTTTGCTGCAATTACACCTGCAAGTCTTTTGGGGTATGTCTCTACCAGCTTTGCACATCTAGAAACTGCAATTTTTGCCCATTCTTCTTTGCAAAATAGCTCCAGTTCAGTCAGATTGGATGGAGAGCGTGTGTGAACAACAATGTTTAGGGTTGTTATCCTGCTGGAAGGTGAACCTCCACCCCAGTCTCAAGTCTTTTGCAGCCTCTAACAGGTTTTCTTCCAGGACTGCCCTGTATTTAGCTCCATCCATCTTTCCATCAACTCTGACCAGCTTCCCTGTCCCTGCTGAAGAAAAGCATCCCCACAGCAAGATGCTGACACCACCATGTTTCATGGTGCGGATGGTTTGTTCAGGTTGATGTGCAGTGTTAGGATTCTGCCACACACAGTGTTTTGCATGTAGGCCAAAATATTCAGTTTTGGTCTCATCTGACCAGAGCACCTTCTTCCACGTTTGCTGTGTCCCATACATGGCTTGTGGCAAAATGCAAAAGGGACTTCTTATGGCTTTCTTTCAACAATTCATTAAAGCCAGATTTGTGGAGTACACAACTAATAGTTGTTCTGTGGACAGATTCTCCCACCTGAGCTGTGGATCTCTGCAGCTAATCCAGAGTTACCATGGGCCTCTTGGCTGCTTCTCTGATTAATGTTCTCCTTGCCTGGCCTGTCAGTTTAGGTGGACGGCCATGTCTTGGTAGGTTTGCAGTTGTGCCATACTCTTTCCATTTTTGGATGATGGATTGAACAGTGCTCTGTGAGATGTTCAAAGGGATGTTTTTATAACCTAACCCTGCTCTAAAGTTCTCCTTGGTCTCCTTGGTATGTTCCTTGGTCTTCATGATGCTGTTTGTTCACTAATGTTCTCTAACAAACCTCTGAGGTCTTCACAGAACAGCTGTATTTATACTGAGATTAAAGTACACACAGGTGGACTCTGTTTACTAATTAGGTGACTTCTGAAGGCAACTGGTTGCACTGGATTTTATTTAGGGGTATCAGAGTAAAGGGGGCTGAATACTAATACACACCACACTTTTCAGATTTTTATTTGTAAAAAATTATGTACACCTCCCTGACCAGTATTTGTCTTGTCTTTTCATCAGTTTTGGGAGGACGTCCAGTTCTTTGCAGTGTCACTGTTGTCCCATATTTTCTCCACTTTTTGATGACTGTCTTCACTGTGTTCCATGGTATATCCAATGCTGTGGAAAAATTATGTACCCTTCTCCTGACTGATACTTTTCAATAATGAGATCCCTTTGTAAGCTCTCTATGAACCATGCCTTTTGCTGTAGCAGCAACTGAGTAAATGTCAGGAAAATCCTACTAGGACAGCTGAGCTTAATTTTGGGTTAATCAGAGTCTCTTTAATTGATGGCAGGTGTTTACACAAGAAGACTGAATACTGTGATTAAATCACAAGGTGCTTCAACAAAGTCTTAGTTTAAGGGTGTCCACACTTATGCAACCAGCTTATTGTATGGTTTGTATTTTTTACCCTAACAGATTTGTTTGTTTTTCAATTGAATTGTACAGGTTATAGGTCACATTAAAGGTGGGAAAGGTTTTGAAATGATTTAATGTGGTCTAATTTTTTTAACATCACAAAAATCTGGCATTTTAACAGGGGTTTGTATACTTTTTATATCCACTGTAAGGATCGGGAAGAATTACTTGGAGAGGTTTTCAGTGGAAAATGGAACACCACAAGGGAGTATATATATTTTCCTTAATGACAAATGTTGTGTTTAAGAACACTGAGAGCAGGGTGAGGTTTTCACTTTTTGCAGATGATGGAGCAATGTGGATGAGAGGGAAATTTTTGAGTTTGCTTTAAAGAAACCACAGGGAGCAACTGCAAAAGTGAAAGAGTGGTAGTATAAATAGGCGTTTACATTTTCAGTTGATAAGACCAAGACTGATTTTTGTTTTGTTTTTTTGTTTTGTTTTTTTACAAGGAAAAGAGTAGGAGATGAAGTCAAGTTCAAGTTATATGATTAGATTTGGAAAGAGTAAAACAAATCAAGTTTCTTCGATTGTGGTTTGATGAAAGGGTGACATGGGCTGTACCCATTCAAAAAATAGTGGATATGCAAGCAATTTTTAAATATAATGAGATGTTTAGTTGGAAGTGACTGGGGAGCAGACAGGAATTCTATGAGGGCCATATCAGACTATGCTGACTATGGTTGTGTAATTCAGCACCAGACACAGCTCTTCTAAAGTTAAACTTTATACAATATCAGGCACTAAGACTCTGCACACATTTAATGCAACCCAAACAGCAGCATTACAGTTATGTTGGACAGGATCATCCGACACAAGATATAATAAAACCTTGCTGGGAAAAAGAAAGAAGAGAAACAGAGAGCTTTGGGTGGACTGTGACTATGAAAGCAAAAGAACTTAAACTGGATCTGTTCAACATCAGTCAAACAGTGTCATTACCAATAATACCACCATGGTGGTATTGTTGGTAATGATGCCACAGTAGATTTTACATTAAAGCAAAAGAAGAATAAAGATAGGGTTTTTACTTTAAACTCACAAATAGTACAGGCATACATTCATCAGTATTATAATTATGTGCAAATTTATACAGATGCAATCATTGTTTCTGAGTTTCATGTTAAAGGAGGACAAAGGATTAATGATGGACTGTCAGTATACACAGGAGAAATGCTCGCAATACTGTTAGCAGTTCAATGGGTAGAAGACACAAGGCCGTTAAGATCTGTAATTTGTTCTGATTCAAGTTCATCATTGGCCAGTTTACAGCACAGTCATTCAGAAAGTAGACCAGACATCCTAATAGAGATTCAGCAAATGCTTTACAGAATTAATATGATCGGGCTTATGGTTACCTTTTTATGGATTCCAGCACACTATTGGACTAAAAGGAAGTGAAATGGCAGATATGGTTGTGAAGGAAGCCACAAAAGGTATGTTAGTTGACTTGGCTATTAACTTCAGTTGGACAGAAATAAAGATATTAAGGCAGAAAAGGGTGGCAAAAAAGGTGGCAAAAACAATGGGAGGAAGAAAGGAGAGTATGGTGGTTTTACAAAATTCAAAGGAAAGTAGAAGAAATCAGAAACACAGGAAGGAGCAGGAGAGAGGAGATGGTTACATCATGACTAAGATTTGGGCACACTGGTTTAAACATTACATTATTCATAATATACCAGTTGGTGGCAGTAATGCCCCATTTTGCTGTTTGCCAAACACCAATAAAAATCAAGAACAAGAATGCTACTGACATTCGGACATGGAGAAGAAACTTATTGTTGTTGTTTGTGGGCAGCTGGAGATGGGAAAAAAGAGAGAGATTGGAGAAAAGTGGGAGAAAGTGTTGGACTTCCTGGTAAGTCCTGAAAATATGTTGCTGTAACTTGATTCCAGTTATTGGCTGTGCTCCTTCTTTTCTCTTTTCCATTATTTTTGGTTTTCCAAAAACAAGAAAGCAAGAGTCACGCAAGGTAAAATTTTGCTTGGCATTTTGTGTGAACACAATATAAGGGGGTTGAACTGGTGTCCTAGAAACACTGGACCCTCATCACATAGGCTCCCTATACAGGAAGTTAGCAAGTTATGCTTGCTAGCAAATGTTAGTTGTGGACTAATTAAGAATACTTAAGACAGCATATACCAAGCCAGTCCTCAGCTGCTTAGCATATTAAATATTTCCACTTTTCTGCATTCAACAGCTTCCTTCATGTTCATGAAACATCTGTGTTCATGTTTTTCCATCCTCAACATACTTTTCCAAGTTATTGTTGTTATGGAATGAAGAAAAGTAAAGCACAGAGGAACACTGATCATTAAATTTATAGTCATATAAATTTATGTGGTTTTTGTAGATGAACATACTTGGAAAATACTTTGTGACATAGCTGTAAAATACATGTGAGGCCTACAGTGAGAAAAGGTCATAATTAGTGATGATGACGCTGCATGACTGCTGGTGCAGCACAGATACATTCTGCATGGGCATGTGGTCTGCTTTTATATGTACAATGTTTCAGTAGAAAGAAGAGACTGCAGCAGCTTTACCTGTCCAGTCTCTGTGTGGCAGGGGGCAGTTATGCTGAAGTTCTCTCTCTCTACAAAGCTGATAGCATAGTGCTGAATAGGTCGGCACACATTAACTGTAACGCTTCCTGGCACAGGCTGTCCATATGTGTACCTATTAAAAAATAAGGAAAATCAATGAGTTGTTCACTCACCAGCCTCCACTCAGGTTTTGTGAGGGTTCAAATTTTCATTTGGCAAGAAAGGACTTCTACTTACTTTGCACATACTTTAATATCGAATTCTTCCTGGCCAATACTCACTTCCTCAGATACATTTACTGTCACATCAAATTTGGGTAAAACTGGGGACAAAATATGTACTGTTGGCACTGCATTACAAATGGACAGAAAACAAAGTGAAAAAAGCCCTGACTTACCATACTTCTCCACCTTGAAGCTGTGATGTACTTTATCTTCACCCACAGACACAGTTATAGAGTAAATTCCTTCACGGGCCTCAGAGTTTAAGGAGTAAGAAAGCTGCAATATTTTACTATTGGATGTTTGATTCAGCCACTGTCCAATCCTATTACTGTAAGGATCCTGTTAAATACAA
>VUQI01029351.1:11239-24727 GCA_015106735.1 Paratilapia polleni | reverse complement strand
TTTAAAAAAAAAAAAAAAAAGGTTTGTTTTTTTTTGTTTTTTTTTTTTTTTTTTTTTTTTTTTTTTTTTTTTTTTTACCTTTATTCGCAATTTCCTTAGTGAAAGATATCTTAAAAGATAGCTTTTAAAAAGAAAAGTGAACTAAAGATTGTATCTCTGCTATATTGCAATGAATCAAATTCCACTCTCACTAACGGCCTTGTGTCATGTTCATGACAAGTTAAAAAAAAGAAAAAAAGCCAACCTCTCTGCTCTGCTAATTAACAGTAAGAGGAGACCCTATCACATTCCCCAGAGTCTCCTTTTCACCAATGAGAATAACAATGAACCCAGCTGAATGAATTATAGATCGACCTATACTCTGAAGAATAATTCAAGTGCTTTAGTACACAGTAAATTCTGGTGACCATTTAAAGCACTTTTAAGCTGTTTTCAGTGCCCACAGAAACTGACTAATGAGTGTACTCACAGTGCTGTAATGAGTCAGCCAAGTGTTGGCTTCAACCAGAGCAGCACCCTAAACCAGAGCCCTGCTCCTGCTGCTGTGTGTGCTGTGTTTCAAGCTCTCTCCTTCAGTTCTTACCAGTCTCTGGCTGGCTTCCCAAACAGGCTTTCTTCAGTGATAAGCACTACCTTTGCTTTTTAATTCTGGGATTTAAAATGCAAATAAGCAACACTTATTCCAGCTTTGTAAGAACTACATATTCTTGAGACATAGATGCCAAGATGAAAATGCATATTTAAGCAATTAATGGTTCTGTTGAAAACAAACACTTTCAGATTCTCAGTGGATAGCATGAAACAGAATTTCAGATCTGATTTTTTTTTTCAGTTTTACACATAAAAAAAATCATTCCAAGTGATATGTAATGCATTACCTTTCATTCTACAGATTTCTAACCTCAATATACATGCACTTATCTTCTCCATAGAGCCAGAATTTTCTAAAGAGTTCATTTAACTGTTGATGTAAAAGATCAGATGAAGCCCATAAGAGCTGGAGAAGAGTCACTGCAGTTTGCTCCCCATGAAGTAAGAAATGTCAGGATTGACTTTGAGGCAAGCTTCTTAAGTCTACCTCTATAATTATGACGTGAGGAAACACATTAATGAATAAAATATCAAACTGTGCCTTGAGTGCGTAAACTTGAAAACCCCCTGGCAACTCATGAGGATCTTAAAACTTCTACTTTCATGCATTTTTAATTGGTTGTAAAATAAAGGGAATGAGAAAGAAAACAGAGCAAAATGAACTCCACAAAAAGTCTTTACATGTAATGTAGAAGCAATTTACAGCAATTTAGTGTGGCTGGAATCCAGCAGCCTCCTCAGGCGCCTCTTTTATTTTCATAGAAGATGCAGTGACAGTAATGAATCATAGTTAAGACCATACTGCAGTGTAAGCTTGCAGTTTATTAAACAGTCAGCAGCTCATTGCTTTTGATCCTTGGGAATGTCATTGTAATAGATTACAGTCCACCATGTTGATAGTTCTCCCACCGATTTGTCTCTGGCATTCCTTCCCCTCCATGTTTCATATTTTTTAACAGTGGGCACAGAGGAAACAACAACAGGCAAACAGACCCAAGAAACCATGTTTTGGAATGCGAATGCAGTGACCTTGGCTTCTGTTTTCCTCTCGAGTGTTGAGTTTCCCCGTGGCTGAAGGCAGGAATTTAATCATTGCATTCTTTTGTCTCTGAATCAGGTTCACTCTGACATACTGGTGAAGGACGGGATATGTTTGGAGAGAGTTATCAGGTCTTACACAGAAGCAGAACACTTTCAGTTTCCCTTGACTACATCATTTATCATCACATGGCTGATACTTATATCTGGTATGGATGTGAAGCCATTATTCTTAATTCTTCCCAGCATCTGCTATTTAAGTCAAAGTAATGAGTCAGAATTGGGTTACATTGTTGATTACTGTGAATCACAAGTATTGATGAAATTTGTGACATTAACAATACAATACTATTGATTATGTAAGACAAAAATATTATTCTGTAACTATCAAAAGGCTAAAAAAACATGAATATGTCAGCTAAACAACATCATGAGGTGCCAAGGCAATGTCTTTGTATTTTTTGGTACATTTCGCTTTAGTCCTGTAAGTTTAGAACACAGCAGTAAGCAGGAAAGGGACGAGTTATGCCTTAAAATGAGATTATTTTTAGGTATAAAATGTACCCACATCATTTAATTTAAATTAAATGATGTGGGTACATTGTTATAGGTTATCCTATGCTTGCTCACATCTACACAAAACTTAAAAGGTTCTCCCTTAAAGCCTGTCGTGGCCTTGTGGTGGCTCTACCAGCCACCATTCAGCATTAGTATTTCTTTAGTTTAGTTACCCACATTTCACAAAAAAACAAAAAAAAAACAAAAACATTTTCAAAAAATTGCATGATACATAGTAGTTTGTTTTATACAGTACATTACACTCTTTCTTTAGCACAGCTGTTTGTTAATATGCATGCACGCGTTTTAGTTCTGTTTTATACACAAGAAACAAGTGGAAGAATCCATGAGGGGACATGGCATGGGAACCTTGCAAAATCTTTACTTGCAAAATTTATTGATGATATTCTGACATTTATTTATTGTTACTGTTTACTGCCTTACTGCTTGGTCCAATACAGGCTTCACAGTAATTCTCCTTGGTATTCTCCTCTTGTCCTTAGCAGATATTTTTGCCAATTTCAAAAAGCACTGTTAAAATCCTGCAATATTTCCTAGGCCTCTTTTATTTTTGCCCTATACAGTGCATAACTCAGTGCAAACAATTTAACAACTTGACAACAAAGAAAATGTATACAACATAAAGGACAGGAAGCCAGAAACCAAATACTGAAAAAAAGTTGAACTAAAATATAGAAATAAGATAAAAATCAGTTGGGTATTGGTGCATATCTCCAGAGCTCCTGACTGTCTACACTGACTGTTGTGCCAATCATGAATCCCAGTACTGATCTTAATACCTTTAGTACAACTTTGTAGCTGATGGCACAAACAGTGGTACACTAGTGGTACAAACAGTCAAATATTTCACTGAGTAAAAAAGCTTTTGTAAAAATTAATTTACAATATTGGAGTCAAATCTAGTTGAAAACCAGTTAGCAAATACGAAGAAGTTAATGCTCTTTAGCAGAGCCTGAGCAACCTTTTTAAGATCGATATAGATATCTGGTGATTTAAAAATCCGATATATCGATATTTTTTCCCCCTAGCATGTTATGTGTAGTTATTTATGAGTCCTTACTAAGATAATATGACAATGCAGTTTAAAAATAATCTTGTTTTATTGACACAACAAGTCTTGGATTAGTCATTTACACTCTGCCCGGCTCTGCTCAGATCAGCTGGTTGTTGTGTTTGTGGCGTTTCAAACACCTGTTGCCAAAGGGAAGTTGCAGAGTTCCTTCTGGTGGACAAACCATACAGCATCAGCACTCATAACATGGTTGAAGTGTTTCTCCTGTCTCTTCTTTACCTTTTAAATTTTCATTGATCAGCTGTTATAAATGCTGGTACCGATATATCGGCAAATAGCTAATGTCGTGCTCTACTTTTTACACTTTGGGTAAATGCATCTTGCTTAAAATATTTATTTTATGAACCAGCACAAAATAATGGAGGTGCACTCTATTTGGGCCCATTATATTTAGATTTTGGATTCCCTTTTGTCCTTTTGTCCTTTTGTCCTGAAAGAACTGCATTGGTCATTAGTGTTCTCTTCAAAGTCTTTCTTCAAAACTGAATTTATTCAAATTTTGTCAGATTCTGTCATGTGTGAAATAGTTTAGAAGCTTGGTGCAGCCACCAGCTGCCCAGTTCTGCTTCCATCCTTGGTGAGAGGATCGAACACAGTCCAGGACATAATGTGTCACAGACTGCAAATCACAGCACACAGAACTGCACAATGAACAATGAGGAGGTTGCATTACATAACATGCCAGGTGCTGTGCTTTCCTCTGCTCCCCTACAGTTCTCTCAGCATGAATTTTCCCTTGGTAATGTTCACAGCGTGGGATTGGGTGGATGAGCTGGTCCAAGTTGGTCAAAGCTTTTCCTCTGATACATGAAGGGGCTTTGATGCTGTTTCTGTAATGATTGCAAAAAGAAGTCTGTGATAGTCATCAGCCTACTGTATGTGTGCAGCTCTGGCTCAGTAAAAACATAGAAATGTTACACATGTAATCCTATTTCAGGGAGTGCATGTTTCAGAGGCACAACACATGAAATTTTTAGCAAAATCTGCAGTAACAATGCGGCAAAGTTGTTAACAAAAAGCAGTTTTGTAGAAAGATGGTCATTCCACTGTGAATAAAACATCAGCTAAAAGATAATAACTGAAACTTTGAAGCACTTGAAAAATACGCAGAAAATCTGTGCAAGATGATGCAAGATTTACAACATTTATCTCAAACTGTAAAGCAACCAAAACAACAACAGTAAAAGTGACATGTCATGAGATGTTTTTTCTTCAGGGAAGCTGGTGTAATATAAAAAAGCCCTGACTAAACCTTCTAATTAATTGCCAAATGGTGAAAAGTTACAAAGTATGTTGATTCAAGTGCTTACGAACATTTATTTGCTACTTGATTATAATTTGAAAGTACTTCACATGACTTTCAGCTGATTGTTTAGAGGTCTAAAACTCAATTTAACTGTCTTGTTTCACTCTCACTTTTCTCACAGTCATTTTGGGCGCATCAGGCAGCAGTTTTCACACAAAAAAACAAGCTGTTAAAAACCCATTGTACACTTTTTACTAAGCACAAATAATTGAAAGACACAATTTACTTAGCTAGCAAGTCAACATAGTGACACATTTAGCAGCCAGACAAACATACATTTTCCAGAAGATTTGGTAAATACCTAAAGCTGAGCTTAACAAGTTTGAATATTGGACTTACATTTGCCAGCTGGCCAGAAAAAAACATCCTAAATGGATGATGGATGTTGCTCCGTAGGTGTTAAATTTGTGAGTTGACAGTTTGTTGACAAGTTTGTCATATTAACTTTAAATAGTTGGTAAGTAAATGTTGTGTCCCTAATTGATTTCCACTTCATTTCTACCACCAGGTGAGCTATGACACTCCTACAATACAGTTTAATGTATTGTAATGTAAAATGCTGCCAGCCACATCCACATGAACTGTTTGGATGGAGCCATTTGAACTGACAGAGCTGCATCCCAACGCACATAGTTGTGTGGCGCATTGTTTCACTGTGAGTAACGACTGATTAGAAAGATAAGGGGACTTCAGCCTCCACCTGACATTCAGTAAAAGTGTCTTTAATCAGTGTCATCATGTCCCAAGCTCCCTCTGCCAGGTATTATCAAACCCATAGAATAAACCAAGACAGCCAATCCCATATCTGCTTTGCTCAGCATAAGGATATGTGAGAGCAATCTAAAAGCTGTTCCACTAACTGAGACAGAGCATCTAAGAGCCCTGTTCCTGGGGGCATATAATTTCCCATTTCAGCATACTGGCCTCTTCTGTAATTAATCTTAATTTAGGGACAGAAATTGGCAGGACAGGGTGCTACATGAAAGCTTCAGAGTTTGGTCTGCTGTCAGGTTGGACCTCACTCCGGTCTCAAGAACAGAAGTGGTTGTCTTCAGGAAATCTTAAGAGGCTGCATGAATGATTTACAGTCTCTGTAGGAATCTGCAAGTATGCGGAAATCATAATAAGACATAAGACATTCATGTGTGTGATTTTGATAAGATATCTAACTCCATAGCTAATATCCTTATTTAGTCGTTTCACCATAGTTTACAGTGTCATAAATCACCACTTGTTTTATTATATCATTTCCACAAAGAAAACAGAGAAATACATTTGCAATAGAACTGAATGCTCACTTCTTTATGATTATTACCACAACAGAGTCAGCAAATGGGAATATTATCATTATCATACGTAACCACAACGACCAGATCCCTTCAGCATGTCTTAAAGGAGAAATGTTACTGCTGTGTTTGTCTCTATAAATAGGTTTGAATTCACTAGAAAATAAAATGGTTTTATTTTTAATTTTTCAGATTTTGTTTTATTATTATGACATGTAATACTATACACACACGTACACACACACACACACACACACACACGTACACATGTACATGTATGTATCTATATATAAAATATATATAATGTATATGCTGTCAGGTGCTGCCCATCGCTACATTTATTTGAAATATAAGCCAGACACTGACATGGAAAAGCACATAGAGTTTAATGCGTTCTGCACATGCTAATACAGTATCTAATTTCTGTTCACACAGAATTTAAAAAAGATGAAAAATGACTTGGAGCTTAATGGAATTACATCAAACGTGAAATGTTTAAAAATAATGTTCATATTCTGTTCGTTTCACCTAAAAAGTCATCCAGAGCCAGCTCCAGTTTTGTGATAACCCGACAAATGAACCTGGACATGAGCTCCAGCTTCAAAATGTAGATAACCCCAACTGACAGGTGAAACATCACAGCTCAGACGACACACTGCTGTACGCAAGAGTTTAATTGCAACAATTTATTTATTTAAATCTGTTAAAGGACACAATGTGCTGTAGGATTTACCATCAGGTATCTACATGACCCTTAGCTTAAGAGATGCAAAGGAATGTTAATAAGGACAATAAATACACTGAAATCTCTGTGCAGTTTTGAAGGAGTTTCATGTGTTTAAACTGGGAATCTGTTGCTCAGTAAGGCCACATCCTCCTGCTTCACCATGCAGACTAATGAATGTGTTTTTAATATTACAAAGATTATTAAGCTGATCGTTTTCGCAAGACAGCAGTTGGTTATACTTAGATTCCATACTACCATAGTCTGAGGTTCAAGCTGAAAATCCCTGTGACGTGTCTAAAATATCAAGTAGCTGTAATTGTGCATATTTGCATTGATGGACTTGCTGTTATTTCACTTGGATGATATGCAGGACGTGTCATATGGGAGAAATTAACTCCTCACCCCACTCTATCTCTTCCTGTTTCTCCTCCAGTCCTTTCTAATTCTCCCTCCCCCTTTCAACTCTCATCTGCAGTTCTCGGCTGATCTGCCACCATCTTTAAAGTCACTCTGGATCACTCAGACTATTTCTCGCACAGCAGCTATGGATGAGCTGGTCCTTACAGTCTGGTGCATTATAGAAGACAGGTGAGTGTGTGAGAAACCTATAGCTTTACCCACATACTCTCTATGACAGATTTATAAGATATGAAACATCAATGCCAAAAAGGGTTATCAAATGGAAACATGAAACAGCCATTTCCCTTATAAGAGTAGAATTTTAGATGTCGAAAACTTTGTGTTCTATAATAGGAAAAACAGATACTTTCTTTACTTTTTTTTTAGTTACCACTATTTAAAGTTAACATGTCTGGTTTTATTTGTCCAAACACTGGTAACACACAGGCCTGAATACTTTAAAAGATCTGATGTAAGGCAATCCAAACAAGATAGACCCTTTTCTTCTAATCAGTGCCTTGATTGTTATCGATCTTCTCTCCAATCTGCAAACAGAAGTCCAGGAGTATTTTTATCATTTCAAAGTGGAGAAGCTTCTCTCCTGTGACTGTTTTGGTTCAGGAGAATCTTTTTTGTTTGTTTCCCTCTTCTGATTGGTTTGAAATAAGTAAACGCAGACATAAATGCAAGTTCACGTGGCTGTGGGTTTATAAAAGTGATAGACATCATTATATTCAATAATTAATATGGAGAGAATCCAGTTTAGAGCTGCTGTAAATCTTCTTATCTGAAGGGCGTTTGCTCTACCATCAGTGAAGTTTTGGAGCCCACTGATACTTAAAAATCATCTCATTCTTTGAAAAATGTCTTTGTGTAAGTGTCCTTCTCGTAAGAGTACACTGCAGCACCAGACGTGTGTTTAAACTGTGATGACCCTTGGCCTTTTTTTGTCAGTTGTTTTTTTGTCTGCCCATGTCTCAGGTGCCTTGGTGGGTAGGGCAGGGATCATTGGTCCCATAATTTTTCGTTTGAATTTTTTTTACCGTGCCTCACAGCACTCACACTATATCCAGTCTCATGCACATCTCACAACCCTGAATCCACATTGATCTTCATGTTCCATATATTTTGTGCTTTTGCTTCTTTGTATTTTTTTTTTCATAAATTATTTTTGTTGACTGGTGAAAACAGCTGGTAACCCTTTTTTGAGCCAGGTTGTGACAAAATATTCTAATGCTATGAGTCAGTTTGTGTTGAAATGTCACATTTTTCAGGTGGATATGTTATCTGTAACCCAGCGTCCTGTGCTTTGTAAAAAAGACAGTCATTAAAAGTAATGATCGTCAATCTGTCAGTCACAATTGACAGTAATTAGCACACTTTACTCAGTTCTGCAAACACTCAGCAATTAGTTGGTCCTTTAGAAGAACATGTAATGTCTGTCTGCAGGCTTTTCTGAACATCAAACAAGTTGGGTTTTACTTCTGATAAATTATATAAGACATGATTCTGCTCCTCTTGGGCATATCAGTTCAGAAGAATCTTCTGTACAATACCCTGCACACATCTCTTTATAAGATATGAACTCTACATGAAAAGTCACTAAAAAGGCAACATAAGTCTACATAACATACTCTATATAAGACTTCTTGTTTGGCTCACTTTTGTGCTTTCTTGTTTGTTTTCAGTTTCCCTCTGACAGAGCTGAGGTTAGGATACGCTTGAGTGTTTTTGAGGGCAGTGACCTGTCTGCCTTCACTCCACTTCCTGCCAACGAACAATGTGTCACTTGGACATGTTATTTACCAGACTGTTGCTGTTCTTTAATGCAACACTAGAGCGAGACGTCCCATGGATGAAAAGAGTGTTTTCATCTGTATCATCTGTATCCCTAAAAGAGACATGACAGCGAGGGGTAATCTATGATGCCTATCAAGCATTTGCAAGAAATAATACAGAATGAATATCTCCTGGTCTTGTTTCTTCTACAAAATGAAGTATTATTGTTACAGCCTGCAGCCATGCAAGTTAATTTGTAATAATTTGTTGTAACTAGATTCCAAATGAAAACACTGCATTCATAATCAGAACTGCAATAACCACATTTGTGGTGTGCAGGCATGACTTTGCCACTTCTCACTAGTTTTGTGTCAAAGGTCTACCCACATTTGGTCAAAGAATTGCCTCAAAGTTCTTCAGCAACTGAGAAACACTGAAGGAATAACTGAAGTGGAGTCAGTGGCAGTTATTTACAGTGAAAAAGAGAGTTTTCACAGGACTCTATGCAATCTATGCAATCGTGTGAAAAACTAAGTACACCCCATGACCCAGTAGCTTGTAGAACCACCTCTAGCAGCAAAAACTTGAAGTAATTGTTTTCTGTATGATTTTATCTGTGTCTCACATCATTGTAGAAGAAATTTGACCCACTTTTCTTTACAACATTATTTCAGTTCATTGAGGTTTGTGGACATTTGTTTATACACAACTCTCCTGCAACAGCATTTCAATCTGGTTGAGGTCTGGACTTTAACTGTGCCATTGCAACACCTTGATTCTTTTTTTTTCAGCCATTTTGTTGTAGATTTGCTGCTGTGCTTGGGATCATTGTCCTGTTGCATGACCCAGCTGTAGCCAAGATTTAGCTGTCAAACAGATGGCCTCACATTTGACTCTAGCACACTTTGGTATACAGAGGAATTTATTGTCGACTCAATGACTGCAAGCTGCTCAGGTCCTGTGGCTGTAAAACAAGCCCAAATCATCACCCCTCCACCACCGTGCTTGACAGTTGGTATGAAGTGTGTGGTGACATGCTGTGTGGGGTTTTCTCCAAACATGATGCTGTGCATTTTGGCCAAACATCTCCACTTTTGTTTCATCTGTCATCTAATCAAAGATATTGTTCCAGAAGTGTTGTGGTTTGTTCTGCTGAAACTTTGCAACCCTTAGCTGTGCTGCCATGTTCTTTTTAGAGAGAAGAAACCCTTCCAAACAAGACATACTTGTTTAGTCTTTTTCTAATTATACTGACATGAACTTAATAAAGTATTGTGATTCTGATTAATATTTAACTTGCTAACTGAGGTCTGTAGAGTCTGAGATATAGCTCTTTTTTTTGGCATTGTGTTAACACATCTGAATGCTCCAGGCCAGCAAACTGCCAAAACTTCTGCTTTAAAAGAGGTGGTCACACTTGCTGCTGATGAATTAATCAAGTGCATTTGATTATCAGCACCTGGCTGCTAGTTACCCTCTTAATTCCTATGGAAGCAGTAAGCTTGTACTTAGCATATATTCTTCTAAAATACAATGTCTGTTGATTTCAGATGGGCATGCGGTGACAAAATCTGAAATTCCTGGAAAGAGGTCATCATACTTATTGTTGTTATCAGCACACAGTTCAAAAGCCAACATCTGTGATGGTTGCATTAGTGCACTTGGCATGGGTATCTTGCATATTTGTGAAGGCACCATTAATGCTGGATAATACATACAGGTTATGCAGCTACATATGCTGCCAACAAAATGATGTCTTTTTTCAGGGAAATCTCTGCTTATTTCCATAACCAGAGTCTGCATTGAAAACAATAGCACTACACCTGCAAAACAGCCTGTCACCCACTGAAAACATTTGGCATATTATGAAAAAGAAAATATGACAAAGGAGATCCCAAAAAGCTTAAATTCTATACCATGCAAAAATGAGAAAACATTTTGCTTTAAAAACTACAGCAATTAGTCTCCTCAGTGTTGTTAAAAGAAGAGATGATGTAGTGTAGTGGTAAACATGTCCCTATTCCAAGTTATTTGAAAAGTGTTGCCCAGGTCAAATTTATTTAATATGCTCAGTTTTAACATTTGATTTGTTGTCTTTGTGGGTGGCACAGTGGTGCAGTGGTTAACACTGTTGTCTCACAGCAAGGAGGTCCTGGGTTAGAGCTGGGGCCTTTCCTTGTGGACTCTGCATGTTCTCGCTGTGCCTGCGTGGGTTCTCTCTGGGTACTCTGGCTTCTTCCCACAATCTAAAGACATGCATGTTAGGTTAATTGGTGATTGTGAATTGGCTGTAGGTGTGCATGTGAGTGTGAATGAATGTCTGTCTCTCTGTGTTAGCCCTGCAATAGACTGGTGACCTGTCCTGGGTGTGCCCTACCTGTTGCCCCAAGATAGCTGGGGCAGGCTAAAGGCCCCCTGCAACAACCCTGACTTGGATAAGTGGTAAAGAAAATGGCTGCATATTGTCTTTTTACTATCTTTAATCAAATGTATGAAATTATTTGCAAATCATTTCACATAATACAACAGAACTGTATTATATTTTATAGTTGTTGACCTGTAAATAAAAATGAAATATTACATGGAGTCATTACTCATGAGGTTGCTTCTTTAGCATTTCACTCCAGCTTATATCTGTAAGGTGAAAAATATCTTAACTAATAAACATAAAGGAGTTTTTATGGCCCATTTACTGGGTAGTAATTCAGGAAAAAAAATTGAATGAGTAGGAGGTTAACTGAGGAATTTAAAATATCACTTGAGCAAAAAGCAGAGATGCTTCAGTATCGCTCATTTTGCTGGTCAATTAAGCTCAATCATTACCATCAGCCTCCAGAAATCATAAATTCAAATAAGGATTAATGTAGTTTGAATAGCATTATAGTTACACAGAAGAAATATTTATTATTACTAGGATCAGCAGGTTTCTTCTTCAGTGGCTAAAATAAGTCTATAATAAGTCTCTTTGCACCAAAACTGACCTCTGATGCTGAATTCCTATCCATGACAATCTGTATGTAATACACTAGAGAATAAGAGATAAATGTTTTATGAATTTGCATCAGTAACATGTTTTACAAAGAAGATTCATGTTCAGTGAGAGAAACAAAAAGCACTCTCCTGGTTGTCACGGAGCTTAGAAGCTTGTTAAAATGTCTGCCAACCATTCCTGGTATGTAGATTAGTATGGGTCCTGGAGGCTAAATATCAGGAATTGTCAGTCAGTATCAAGTCCACTTTTTTGATTCCTGACCCGAGTGGGGCCACTCAGTGCATAACAAAGTGACCCATGTATTTCATTCACACCCTTGAAGCACTCTCTGTCCTCTCAACATCTGATTTAGGTGAAAATGTACTGCAAAAAAGAGCAAACAAAAAAAAAATAAAAATAAAAAAAATATACCAAACACACACTTAACACAGAAATTCATCATGTGTGCTGCAAGTCACACCACTTGTGCAATCAGAAGTGTGAAGCCAGTGGAAATGAGCAGCTTGTGTGTGGCTGGTGTGCAGTCAGAGAGCTGCAGTTCCTACAGCAGGGCCTTGTGATTGTTCCTTCAGGCTAGTTTGTGTGACATATAAATATTCAGGATCACTTTCACTTTATCTGCATCTGCCAGATATTTGTTTAAGCAAGACTAGGCTTTTTTTTTCTCTACTTATGCATTAAGAAAGCTTCTGTGACCAAAATCCTAGTAATACATAAATACATATCTTAGATGTTTTTCTTACTTTTTGGCAATTTAGTCAATTAGCTAAATTAGCAAAGAGTGTCTTTGGCTCAAACTCTCATTCAACTTGAGACTTTTTCATTCACACCAACTGGAGTGTTGGTTTGGTGCACAGACTTTGGAGTGCATGTACAGCTTCTTCAGTCTGTCCCATTTTCTGAACATGTTAAATACTGATGATAAAACTGCCAGGGAGTTTGCCAGTGCCTCTTTGTTTTTTGGACATGTTTCTGGACTCAAGGCTCTTGTGCAACACAGTGAGCCAGGTTTCCTGAGGCTCCAGACAAAATTCACCCCACTGCCAAGATGGGCACATGTGACTGTAAGGGTTTCAGTGAGACTGACCTAACATACTCACCCCAGTCTGAGTTACTGCTTCACAAGATGATACTATAGCAGCAATCTGGTGCTCTAACATATTTTCCCAAGCCTCATATTTCAGTATATATAATTAGTATAAATATCAGTGCAATACAGTATAGCTGTACTAATCTATTGGTTATTAATGTGCTTGTCTGTAATCATTGTATCTCCTATAGTTTTATCCCTACAGCTGTATTTTACTATTTGTCATTGTTTTTTACAGCAGCATCCACATGTAGGTGCCCAAATGATACAATGTGAAACTCTTATAGCTGCTTGCCACTATATAAATGAAAAGCTAAATGTTTATACACTGCTTATAAAAGGTTAATAGGGTGACTTCGTGTATACTGCATTAAAAACAACCATGGACTGTCACACTGCAAGGATAAGGAGGGTCTTTACCCTAAAATATAAAGCGCCTTGAGGCGACTGTTGTTGTGATTTGGCGCTGTACAAATAAAATTGAATTGAATTGAATTGAATAAGGAGATTATTATTTTTGCTTACATTTTAACACTTCATGTTCTTACTTGACACACAGCTAATGTTTGTTATTGACTCAAACCTCCAACCCCTAGACACTATAAAGCTAGTATAAAAGGTAAAATTCA
>VUQI01029348.1:0-11660 GCA_015106735.1 Paratilapia polleni | reverse complement strand
GTTACCAGCAGCCTGTTGCAAAAACACATCATTTGTTCCCATTTCTTTAGTTGAGTCTTCAAAAAAATGCCAAACTTAAAACAGTTTGGCAGGTGTAAAAGTTGTATTTTTGCACCAACAAGGTGATTCCCAAAGAGCTATTAGGTCTTGGCATACCCCGGCACGGTGTGCAGTGTGTTCTTAAATATTTGAGGAAAATGGACAAGTGGAGGACAAAAGAAGAAGTGTCAGGCCTAAAAAAAAGTTTCTGCAGCAGATGAACAGTATCTGAAATTCATGTCCTTAAGAAATAGGAACAAATCCAGCAAAGACCTGACACAGGACCTGAGAGATACATCTGGCCCTTCAGTTGATCCATCTACTGTTCACTGAAGCCTCATCAGAAATGGTCTCAGTGGAAGGGTGGCTGTCAAGAAGCCATTCTTAAAGAAGGGAAACAGGGAGAAAAGGCTGAGGTATGCCAGATTACACAAGAACTGGACTGATAATCAGTGGCAACAGGTCTTATGGAGTGATGAATCCAAATTTGAAATTTTTGGTTCAAAGCATCATCAGTATGTAAGGAGGAGGTCAGGAGGGAGGTACAACACTGAGTGTCTACAGCCATCTGTAAAACATAATGGAGGCTCTGTCATGGTTTGGAGCTGCATTTCAGCCAGTGGTGTTGGAGATCTTGTCAAAATTGATGGAATTATGAATGCAGAAAAGTACCATCAGATTTTGATCCACCATCTGGATACCATCTGGAAAGTGTCTGATTGGCAACGGCTTCATTTTTCAGCACGACAATGATCCCAAACACACTGCCAATGCAGTAAAAACATACCTGGATAGAAAAACACACAACAAAACACTATCAGTCATGGACTGGCCTCCCCGGACCTCAACATGGTTGAAGCAGAACAAAAGGCAGCCAACATCCAAAGACGAACTTTGAATGTCCTTCAAAAAGCCTGGAGAACTATTCCTGAAGACTACTTAAAGAAATTACAAGAAATCTTCCTTCAGAGAGTTCAGGCTGTGTTGAAGAATAAAGGTGGTCATACCAACAAGGCTTTCAAGCTTTCATTGACTTTCAACCTTGTTAGAATTGTATAAACTCTGTTTTTGCCTCATATACTGTATTTCCATGTATGTTTGCACACGTTTCAATAGAACGCTGCACCGGTTTCCCGTTTTCCCTCCAAAATATAAAGAAATGAGGGGTGGCTCAAGACTTTTGCGCAGTACTGCGGGTTTATTGGTGTCTGGATATAAAGTTTAACTGATAAAGTACAGCTTGTCCGTGAGATGTCTGGAAAAACTTTGATTATAACCATCTTCTCTTCCTCTTGTCTCCTCTCATTCAGACCTGTTGTACCTCGGGGGCTACAGGCCTGTTTTGGAGCCCCTCCCCCACCACACCTCCACCAGCAACATGAACCTGGAGGAGCAGGGGGCAGAGAGCAGGGACGGCCAGAGCCCTAAATATCCCCGCCGCGGACCACTCATTGTGTAACACACAAACACACACCAATCTAAACTTACCCATCCAGTCAGCTCTTCTTAACCCTGCCATAGTGCTGCAACGCTGGACACTGTCCTCGCTGAACAGGGAAGCACGTCCCCATCTGTCTCACCATTTCCTGGATGAGGAGGAAAGAGGAATCACCTCTCCATTGTCTGTGCACTTTTATCTCACAGGAGTTTCCTCGTTTTCTTGTCTGTGACCTAACTTGTTGTGGGAATGATTAGCCTACTGCTACATTATTATTTATTACCTGTAGGTTCAATGAGAGCTGTGTATTGTGACACTATCTTTAGAAAAGTATATGCTGCTCCTCTTCTCTCTTTTTTCCCTTTCTTCTTCCTATTACCAGCCTAACAGTCAGGGGCTACTGTGATTGGCAATCGGATTTATTACTAGCGTACTTCTCCTTCTCTGTTGTAAAACTGTATGTCTAACGAGCGGTCGGACACTTTGACACTAAAAGTCAGCTGACACCGGACTACCTTACCTTACTGAACTAAACAGTGCTGACCCCTCTCCTCTCATCAGGGAGCTCCTGTCTCGACTTCGCATGCAGCTTTTCCGAGTTTTCCTCTCATTTCCGCCATGCTTTGGAAACACAACAACCTCTGCTGAATGTCAATTCAGAAGTGGTCCGACTCGAATGGTGGTTGATGAGCCAAGATACGGTGGCCAAAATGAACAGAAATGGACTGGAAAGAAAAAAAAAAGAAGACGCCGCACAGAATGTAGGACGATGATCTCTTAGAAGGGGAATGTACGTGACATCTAAAACGTCACCTAAACGCAAACTTTGACACTAACACACACCATCGCCGCCCTCTCCATCTGCAGCTCCATCTTAGCATGTCAGTATTATTGTAGTGCAACTTGAAATCAACAAGTACCACCAAGCAATAAAGACACTGCATCTCCTCCTTTCTTCCTGCACTAGGACGCTCGTTTGCAGTTCAAACAATGACAAAACTGAGTTTGCACTGCCCTGTCATATTCAGACATCTCATCTCAGTGTGTTTGTTATATTTTATTTCGATGTTGCCATTGTGAAGGGACTTATTGTGAGACAAGCTTCATTCAGTGAAGCCTTAGGCCACACTGTTAAGCTCGCATTTTATTCATCCTCATGCTTATCATCCCCTTGAGCCTGTTTCTTCCTGTTTGTGAAGCTTTTAGTTGTTTTTGGTTTTGTATAACTTTAATGTATATTCACCCGTTGTTGACCTCTGTTTCTGTGTTTTAATTTGTTGCAGAACACTGTGTTGTTTATTAGAATGTGGATGAAAATATGTGAAAAATTTGTAAAGGTTTACACGCATTATGAATAACTGAAAAGGGACGATATCAACATTTAATGCACTATTAGCTGATTCCTAGACGACACACTCGGCGGTGCATGAGGCGACAATAGAGTAAGCATGTTAGTCTAGGTCAGCCTGCACCATACTGTAGACTTGATGATGGATCACTGCGCACGCATAAAGCGGTACCATATCCTTCTGTAGTGTTATATCAGTTGCTGGCACCCTATTCCTTTGGCCATTACGGTCAAGACTACTGCACTACTACAACCAAGCTGCAAACAGTCACATGATCACAGTCCGAATGTGTTAATGAAGCCGTTTTCTGGCACCAGTCACAGTATATCAAAGGAATGGGTCCCAAGTCTGCAAGACCCCACTTTTCTAGAGTGAAAATGTCAAAGAAGACTTCGAACAGACAATAAAGTTTTTGCAACTAAAGACACTGACTGATTTCCTGTTGAGTTAAAAAGAAAGGATTCATTAATCAGTACTGGGTTGTGTTTTGGTTTATGTCCCTGAGCATGAAACACTTTACATGAGATGTTTCCTAACATGGTCACTGTCACTGAAAATCCCTCCTTGCACTTATATACAGTCATTTTTCAGTCTGTGGTATGCTTTATGCAAGTTTATGCTAAACTTGTCAGAGCTAAATATCGGCACCGTTTCCACACATCAAAATTCAGGTTTCTACTTGGAAATACACTACATTGCCAAAAGTATTCACTCACCCATCCAAATCATTGAATTCAGGTGTTCCAATCACTTCCACGGCCACAGGTGTATAAAATCCAGCACCTAGGCATGCAGACTGCTTCTACAAACATTTGTGAAAGAATGGGTCGCTCTCAGGAGCTCAGTGAATTCCAGCGTGGTACTGTGATAGGATGCCACCTGTGCAAGAAGTCCAGTCGTGAAATTTCCTCACTACTAAATATTCCACAGTCGACTGTTAGTGGTATTATAACAACGTGGAAGAGATTGGAAACGACAGCAACTCAGCCACGAAGTGGTAGGCCATGTAAAATCACAGAGTGGGGTCAGCGAGGAGCATAGTGCACAGAGGTCACCAACTTTCTGCAGAGTCAATAGCTACAGACCTCCAAACTTCATGTGGTCTTCAGATTAGCTCAAGAACAGTGCGTAGAGAGCTTCATGGAATGGGTTTCCATGGCCGAGCAGCTGCATCCAAGCCTTACATCACCAAGTGCAATGCAAAGCGTCAGATGCAGTGGTGTGAAGCACACCGCCACTGGACCCTAGAGCACTGGAGACGTGTTCTCTGGAGTGACGAATCACACTTCTCAGCAATCAGCATACAAACAGCCAAATGTGGCATCTCTGGCAGTCCCTACTCTTAGTGTGTTGCATTTTTCTCACTTTTGTACCAGTTAAAAAAAAATTTAGCAAAGAAACAAAATGAAGAAGTAAACCCAAAAATAGAAAAATTAAGAATTAAGTTTCACCTCTTTAGTGATAACTGCACAGATTAGCAGATTTATGTACCTTTCAGCTCACCTATTTCCACCAGTAGCATTGCTAATGATCAGCCAGGTGATCTGTCCTCATGCAATAGTGGCAGTCCTCCATATGACTCCCATTACCTTTAGGAGCCAATATGTGGAACTCCAGGGCTGTTACAAAGCCTTGCCTAACCATTCCTTAACTTCTTCACTTTCTGCCTTTTCACAAGGTACGATGATGTGGTAATGCCATTTAGTTGGCGCTTGAGAAAATTTAGACAATCCTAGGACATTGTCCTGCTGGGCTCCAGACAAATTACGATGTTTCTCAGTGACAACCAGGTCTGTAACAAAACAGTTATTTGCCAGCCCATAAGAACTTGATATAAGCTGAAAATAGGTCATTATTGTGTCTATATTGCTTTGCCCCTGTGTGACCAAAAGATCAGCAAATCTAGCTTTAAACATGACCCAGGTCCTCACATGGGAATATTGTTGGTATCCATAAATACAGTGATTTGCATGGTTTCTAGATTTGTGTACGTTGTAACTTTTCAGAAGATCGTACCATTCATCAGTAGACTAAAAAGTGGTTACAATATACACACAACAATAAACTGATACTCAGAGGTGCTGGAGCCCCTTCTAACCACACACTGTGCTATATAAGATAGAGATGGATGTACCCAGTGCGACATCACCTGCTGGGTTATGGGCTGGTGTTTTGAAGCCTAGAGTTCAGCATTTTGCCCCTCGCTACCGTGGTGTTTTGAAAACAGATTTGAAAGCGAGGGCCCAGCTAAACAGCTAATGCTAGTCCTAAATAGCTAGCTAAGAACATGCAACAGTTATTCACTGTTTAAGTAGTTGGGATACTAGGTTTGGGAAGTGAAAAAGACGCTTAAAAATGAAACGTATTAACCAGAAAAAAAGGTATATGATTGCTTCACTGCATCATTGTAACACAAAAAAGACTCAGCTTTGATTTGAAACAAGCTGCGCACGTAGCGACAAGAATCAAGCGTTAGTTTAAAGTGCTTGCTTCCAGCTGACCTGAAGCCAGTTGCTTTTTCACCAGCAGTCTGAACACAGCTTGAGAAAATAGGACACTGCACACTCATATGGTAGCGACTTGTCATTTACAAGCTAGAACCATCCTGAAACATACAGTACCTTGCTTTATTGTCCTTTATTAGGAAAGTGTTAACTGAGGTCATAGATCAAAGGAGAAGCAGACTAATTTCCTCATAGACTTCTATACAACCAGAATTATTTTTTACAAGCAGAGGAGTCGCCCCTTGCTGGCCATCAGAGAGAACTCAGGTTTAAGTCGCACTGGCTTCACTTTTCAGGCCACTTTTTGTACAAACCCAACTGACACTGGTTAAGAGGTAAAGTAAACCTTGGGCAGGTTTCCAGCCAAACTGGACAAACACAAAGAGACCATGCACACTCACAACCAATTAAGATCACCAATTAACTTGCACGTCTTTGGACTGTGGGAGGAAACCAGAGCAACTGGACATGCGGGCACAGACACATCCAGCTAACCAGCTGGTTTGAACCCAGAACCCTTTTGCTGTGAAGAGACGGTGCAGTAGTTTGGTTGTAGTGATGAAACCATTAATAAATTGTGCCATTGACAGGAAAAAAAAAGGCTATTTCAATAATGGCTCAGTTGTTATATTTGTGTTATTAAACAAGCACAAATGCAGACATTTGGCTGAAAATCGAATGGCTTCAGGCTTTGGACTGTTGATCAGAAAAGAACGAGAGGTGAAAATATGTCACTGTGGGCATTTTTAAAAATTATTTAATTTTGATTTTACAGACCAAACAGTCAACTGATTATTAAAATAAATACTCCAATAAATAATCATTAGTAAAGATAAACTTCAGTGTGTCTACAGCAATCCCGTTAAACTATACAAGAGTGAATTTAAGCTGCAAACTGTACAGAAAGACTTTTTACCTAAATAATAAATCAGGTTTAATGCTCAGCCGGCCACTGGCAGGAGATGACGATGAGAACAAATGGGTTTAAATGGGCACAGTGTTCATAATGTCATTACCACTTTGTTTTGGTGATCAAGTTCCGCTCTAATTGAATTTTACCTTCTCATTTGAGGTTTGCAGCTTTGCATGTGTTACAGTAAATGTTATGTAATTGTGTGCACTCAAAGACCTACAGCAGCCACTATGTGTTTGTCGTCAGCAAGCTGTAAATTCGCATTATCTCTGCTTCTGGACAGATAAAGCCTCTCCACCTGCCTTTACCTCAGTTCCATTGTTGTTCTCCTCCCAAACCAATCATCTTCAATCTCACCTGCCTCAAGAAACAAAGCAAAGTCTGATATAGTATACTGTATGCTCCTTACCTCTGTAAGCCAATTACAGCATTTGTCTGCATGGGAGGGTGTCTCTCATTTCAGGCAGTGAGCGAGATCATGTATTGTGTCCAGCCCTCTCCCCTCCTCAGATGAAGTACAGCAGCTCTAACAGTAGGGACATATGCTCCTCTGGAAGTGGCTTAAACACACAGACACACTCAGAGCTGCAGAAATGATGCATTCAGCTTTTCTCCTCCTGATCGTCTTAACAGGTAAGATTTCATGTTATTTGGAGTGCTCTTTCTATATCATTAGTTGACTTTTTCATTCAACAGAGTAACAATGTTTTCCATCCTATTTATATTTGATTCTTTAACTCTTTGTTGTAAGTGTTTGTGTAAGTTTCCTCACAGATATTTCATACCATGTCAGATAGTATCTGACAGCACAAATCTTTGACTGAAAAATGGTCAAATTCGATTTTCTTAATTGTTCCCAGTGGAAGGTGAAACTTGAAATTCAAGGAGGAGAAGAAAAAAAATAAAACAAAAGACTTTAAACTTGCCCATAAATCCGGAAGCCTTTGTGTAAGCATTGCATCTGAAATTTAAAAAACTGTACACAGGGCATTCATCTGTTATAACAATACACAGTTTTTATTCTTATAATAAAGATAATGATTAAAAAAATATGTTTTTACTGTATTTCTTGAAGGGCATTTAGAAAGATTTTCTTGCAGGCTTGGTTTAGGAGGTTACAGAAAATCTAGTTAAAAAAAAACTTTATTAAAGTTGTGCAAAACATGAAAAAAGTATCCTGACACCGCAACACAAATGATATGTTAAAAACATTAAAGAATAAAAAGATTAAACAACAAATAAGCAACAAACTAAACAAACTGTGCAGTGTCAAATCTCACAAAATTAGCTTTTTTGTAACAAAAGTTAAAAATGTATAAAAAATGTTTTTAAAAGTAGAAATTTTTAAGGAAAAAAACTTTTCTCTGACAATTGTTTTGCTGTAGATGTGGCTTCCTCTCGGAAAGTGTGCAGTCACCAGGATGTTCTGGACTACCTGAACCTGACCACAGATAACAGTGTGTATAAACTGACACGGCCTGTTCTGGACTACACACACCCCACCATAGTACAGCTGGACATCATCCTCTATGCGATCCTGGCCGTGGTAGGTGCTACATTACTGCAGTGGTGTTTAATTCATGAGCTAAACGCTACCATGAAGGTGGTCAGTTTTGATACCAGTGTATTTATTTTCAGATTGAGAAAACACAAACTTTTATTCCCTTCGTCTGGGCAACCCTGGTGAGTTGACTGAATGAATCTCAATAGTTTTCTTTTTGATTATTCAAATGCTAAATATTTTCTTCTGGCAGTGGACAGCTCTTTATATCTTTCTTTATATGGGTCATCATTTGTCTTCCTTTAGTACCTTTTGTCAAAACAGCTGGAGCAAAACATTTATGCACAAGGTGCCCTTTGGTGGCAGTAGTGAGGGGATAAATTGTCCCATATGAAAAACAGGTGAGGTGGTATGTGAATGGACTGAATAAGCATAATTTTTCACTGTGTAGGGTTACTGTTAATAAGAGGTGGAGTTGAACCCAAATCACAATCTTTTCCTAAGCCTAACCATGTGCCTTAACCTTGTGAAAAAACAAAGCAAAACAAAGTGCAAAACATACAACCCAGTCTGGATGAAAATCTGTGATTTTATGTGGCTTAACCTGCAAGTTATGCCACAGTTACGCTGTCCCTCCAACCTCCTAATGCAGACTGTGCATCTTTAAAACTGGCTAATTATCTGCTGGAGGCCAGTGCGTCAAAGACCAGCATCAAGGGACACCTTGTGCAGTATAAAACGGCAGTATTTGCAGCAATGGGGTGAGCACATGTTGCTGTTATCTGTAGCTCTCTTTAACTCTTCTGCTAATCCACCTTTACTGCAGATATGGAATAACGAACGCATCTCATGGGACCCTGCTCAGTTTTGTGGAATTACCCACATTACGGTTCCTCGAGAAATCCTCTGGAAACCAGATGTCTTCATTTATGAGATGTGAGCCTGCACCACACACAGACATGAAGCAAACACAAACAGATTCTAAAGGAGACACTTTTAAAGCATTCTTATTCACTTTTTTGTCAGATGAGGGGATGAAAATCACTCACATATCTGTCTGTTAAATATTAAACTACTGTCGCTTAGCTTTGCTCAAACACTGGAAACAGAGGGGATCAGCTAGGCTGGTTCTGTCCATTTTAACAAAATCCCCCTAAAATGTATTAAATTACTTTATACCCTATTTGCTTAATTTATATAAAAACCAAAGTATGGAAAATACTAGTATTTGTGTCACATGTCAGACCTGGAGCCTGGCACAGCAACATTTGAGAGAACAATATTTCAAAAATGAGTAAAATGAGATTTAGCTTGCCTAAATTATGCATTTTACTGTGTTAAATCTTTGAAATGTTATCAACTAGCAACAGACAGAGCATAGTTCTTTTAAAGGTACTAGAATTGGTAATATTAGCTGTGCTGTCAACATTTAGATACCAGTTTTTAATAACAGTGAAATGTGAACAGGGCTCCTGAGTGCGGCTGCTATAACAAATCATTTGCATACAACAAATAAAATGTGACTGTGTGCGAAAGCTCACCTGTCCGAAGTGCAGAAAAGTACTATGATTTGCTAAATCATCACAGGAGGTTTCATGGAGGTCCATAATTAGGAATATAATTAATTAAATTATTGCTGTAACACTATTCCCCAAAACACAGATCCTGCTGCTTTGTGATGCTACAGGTATTTAATAAACTATTGTGCAGTGGCTGCATTAATCAACCCTGTTACAGACACTGTCCTATTAAAGTTGTTTTGCACATTCATGAAATATGTGCATGTGAAGCTGAATACACTCACTGGCCACTTTATTTGTTCAACTGCAACTGTGAAAATGCTTTGCTGATGTCAGAGTTCAGAGGAGAATGGCCAGACTGCTTTGAGCTGATAGAAAGGCAACAGTAACTCAAATAAACACTCCCTGGAACCAAAGTGTGCAGAGCAGCATCACTGAACCCACAGCACACCTTGAAGCAGATGACCTACAGCAGCAGAAGACCACACCGGGTGCCACTCCTGTCAGATAAGAACAGGAAACTGAGGCTACAGTTCAGACAAGCTCACCAAAACTGGACAATAGAAGATTGGAAAAATGTTGCCTTGTCTGATGAATCTCAATTTCTGCTGCAACATTCATGAGGTCGGGTCAGAATTTGGTGTAAACAACATGAAAGCGTGGATCTATCCTGCCTTGTAGCAATGGTTCAGGCTGCTGGTGGTGGTGCAGTGGTGTGGGGGATATTTTCTTGGCACACTTTGGGCCCCTTAGTGCCAATTTAGAATAATTGAAATGACATGGATGCGCAGCCAACAAATCTGCAGCAACTGTGTGATGCTGTCATGTCAATATGGACCAAAATCTGAGGAATGTTTCCAGTATCTTGTTGAATCTATTCCATGAAGAATTAAGGCAGTTCTGAAGGCAAAAGGGGTTCAACCCAATACTAGCAAGGTGTACCTAATCAAGTGGCCGGTGAGTGCATAAAATAACTAAAGATGTCAGAAGGGTGTTTCAGGGCACAAACCCTATGAAATACACCAATACTAATACACCAACTTTTGAAATGTGGAACAAATTTAGTCGTGTGTGGAGAAAGCCCATTGAACCAATATAATTATATACTTTCACAAAGAAAGTTTTGAAGCTTTCCTTATTTTTATGTGAGATTGTTTGGACAGTGTGAGGCAATGCCTGAAAGTAAATGTCTCATGGGAACCCTGGTATTAGCAGGTGATGTTGGTAAAATTTACCATTGAAAATAACCTTGTAGTTGGTGCGGGCGAAGCTAACTTAGCCCCAGTTAGTTGCCCTCGAGCAGATTGTCCTGAGCAGCCGGGGAATCAGGCCGGCCGGGTGACTGTGAGGAGAAAGCGTAGTCCGAAACAAAAGCCCCCGGTACACCATCAACCCATTCACGTTTCAAATCAATTTTCCCCACTTGGTGACACACCTGCCAAGGAAAAAACTCTGGTTTTGGCGACTCTATTCTCAGAAACGTGAAGATAGACATTCCAGCGACCATAGTTAATTGTATTCCAGGGGCCAGAGCAGGCGACATTGAAGGAAATTTAAAACTGCTGGCTAAGGATAAACGTAGATTTCGTAAGACCGTAAATCATGTTGGCAGTAATGACACCCAGTCGATGGTCACTAAAACTGATAATGAGTCGGTGTGTAATTTTGCTAAAACAGTGTCGTCCTCTAGTTTTCTCTGGTCTGACTCCCTGATACAATTCACAAACGCGTGCCTTAAAGCAGATAACTCGTAAGCTGGAGAGGAAATGCCATTTATTTATTTGGCACTTATTTAGAAGGCGCTCGTTTGGCCTGGAAAAATAGTTTGTTGCTCTATAATCAACATCTTATTATTCATCACTGATAAATGAAATACAATCTTAACCATTAGAGAAAAAATTATTCACAGCCATCTCACAGACTTATTATTACTTCTCACAGACGTAATAATAAGTTTAACTTCAATAATTATTGCCTCTAAACCATCAACGTGTCTATTGGACCCCATCCCTACAAGACTGCTCAAAGAAGTCCTACCATTAATTAATGCTTCAATCTTAAATATACTCAATCTATCTTTATTAACGGGCTACGTACCACAGGCCTTTAAGACGGCAGTAATTAAACCATTACTTAAAAAGCCTTCACTTGACCCAGCTGTCTTAGCTAATTATAGACCAATCTCTAACCTTCCTTTTATTTCTAAAATTCTTGAAAGAGTAGTTGCAAAACAGCTGACTGATCATCTGCAGAGGAATGGTTTATTTGAAGAGTTTCAGTCAGGCTTCAGAATTCATCACAGCACAGAAACAGCTCTAGTGAAGGTTACTAATGACCTTCTTATGGCCTCTGACAGTGGACTCCTCTCTGTGCTTGTCCTGTTGGACCTCAGTGCA
>VUQI01029342.1:0-11078 GCA_015106735.1 Paratilapia polleni | reverse complement strand
CCAGAGCACCTTCTTCCACATGTTTGCTGTGTCCCCTACATGGCTTGTGGCAAACTGCAAATGGGACTTCTTATGGCTTTCTTTCAACAACGGCTTCCTTCTTGCCAGTCTTCCATAAAGCCAGATTTGTGGAGTGCACCACTAATAGTTGTCCTGTGGACAGATTCTCCCACCTGAGCTGTGGATCTCTGCAGCTCCTCCAGAGTGACCATGAGCCTCTTTACTGCTTCTGATTAATGCTCTCCTTGTCCAGCCTGTCAGTTTAGGTGGACGGCCATGTCTTGGTAGGTTTGCAGTTGTGCCATGCTCTTTCCATTTTCGCATGATGGATTGAACAGTGCTCCGTGAGATGTTCAAAGCTTGGGATATGTTTTTATAACCTAAACCTGCTTTAAACTTCTCCACAACTACATCCCTGACCTGTCTGGTGTGTTCCTTGGTCTTCATGATGCTGTTTGTTCACTAATGTTCTCTAACAAACCTCTGAAGCCTTCACAGAACAGCTGTATTTATACTGAGATTAAAGTACACACAGGTGGACTCTATTTACTAATCAAGTGACTTCTGAAAGCAGTTGGTTGCACTGGATTTTATTTAGAGTTATCAGAGTAAAGGGGGCTGAATACTAATGTACGCCACACTTTTCAGATTTTTATTTGTAAACAATTTTGAACACCATTTATCATTTTCCTTCCACTTCACAATTATGCACTACTTTGTGTTGGTCTATCACATAAAATCCCAGTAAAATACATTTAAGTTTGTGGTTGTAACGTCACAAAATGTGGAAAAGTTCAAGGGGTATGAATACTTTAGCAAGGCACTGTACATCCATATGATAGTGACTTGTCAATCACAAGGTAGACAATGCCTACAATGTTTTATAATCGGTTTTACTAGGAACCTCCTAATTTAGAAAATGAATATCACACAAGACTTGAAACAAGCGCCTTAGATGAAAAAGTCACTAAAAAAAGGGGGTTACTGTGGTCATAAATCTAGTGAGAAGTATGGACAGTTAATAGTAGAGACCTTACTCCTGCTGGGCATTAAAAATGTTTAATGCACTTCCACACTGGCTTTTCTTTCTGATCTACATCATCTTTTATATGAAGTCTTTAAACACAAAGGAATAGTTAGTAGCTAAAGAGCCAAATATTTTACCAAGTTGTCAATGGAGACCAAACAAAGCTAAATGGACAGTTGGGTTTGCATCTGTACCATGTCCAGAAATACACCTTCAAAAGAAGTTTGCTCTGTGTATACAGGCAATTGTTTGCTAACATGCACACATTACTAGCTATATAGGGTGATAATTTAAGTTTAAAGCTTTGACTACTGGATTCAAGTCATCAAAGACATTAATTTATGCACCTTTAAGCATCCTTTCTCATCCTCAGCTATACTGCTGCATTTAAATATAGTGAAATCTAGATTTCAGTAATAGTATAGCGTAAACCATTTGTGTGCTCGAGGCAACGCTCTGTACTGTTATCGTAAATGATTCTTCAATTTCATTTAAATGTCTCTTGTTGTAAAAGTTGTATTTATTCAAAGATTTTCTTAAACACTTATCCAACTCAAGGTCATCCCTGCTGACATTTGGCAGGGTACACAGGCCAGTCTATCACAGGTCTAGCATGGAGAGAAAATCATTTACACCTTCGGCAAATCAGAATCACCAGTTAACCCAGGCCCCAGCAGGTTCAAACTTAGGACCTTCTTCCTGCGAGGTGACAGTACCAACCACTGCATCACTGTTGTAGAAACTATGAAACTTCAGCCTTGTTAAAGATACTGTTTGTGTGACTAGGTAGAATAACAGATGTTTGGTATCCTTAAAAGGGAAGGCTGGTATATAGTATAGTATACTATAATACAGTATGGTATATGTCAAGAGTCCTTAAAGAGTCCTTAAAGGTCACAATAACCAAAAGAATATCCCTACTCACGCTTATGATTTTTGGCAGCCTTGTTACACAAAGGAAGGTTTCTGCTTTCTCATTTTAGAAGACTAACATTAGAAAGAAAGAAAGAAATTCCTATAAGACATCAGAGGCTGACCAGATTGATTTCAAGTATCACAGCACTCACCAACGCTGCCATACAGTATCAGTATCAGTGTCTTTCAAGCTGATGTGGTTAACAGTGGGGTTTTAGAGCTTTTCTCTGAAAGCAGCTGCCTCCTGAGGCTGAAAATAATACTTTAGTATGAGAGCAGTGAGAGTCAATCAAAACAGTAAAGTTGTGGGTCATGCAGCTAAAAAATGAGTCACTATGAATCGCCATAAGACCAATGGAAGCTGGAGAGTTCAACTGCTAAATTCTCTGATGCTTTATCACTGTAAACGCCCTCACGATGTCATAACATTTTCATATTTTCATTTAATACATTGTTATCATAAAAAATCTAATTTGGAGCCACTCTAATTAAAATAAATGTAAAATATTAAGTCAGGAATTCAAGCATAACCACTGAATGCCATTAAAAGAAGCTTCACACGTCTCAGTGCTTCTGGCTTCTCCAGCCCGCATGCAATGGCTAAAAGTGGTTTCATATTTACACTGTGTTGTTACCACCATCATCAGAGGAGAGGAGAATAACTCCATAACTGTGATTTCAGGACCACCTTCACATAAAGGTAAAATTCTGATGGAGAAAAATGGGGTAGTCTGGCCTCTACACCTTGGCTAAATGACAAAATGCCTCTTGCAAATAGCAAGTGCTTACTGAGTTACTTTGAGTTGTTCTTGAAATAGAGAAACTCTGGGATGTTGTTGCCACTGTTTACCTCAACATGTTCTGATAATTGGTGATATCGATCTGGTACCCTCTGAAACAAAAAGTATCAACCTTCAGGATCCAGACCTTATGAAGACTATATTGACCATTCTGCCCATTTGATGGTACTTCTTCCTCACAGGTGCACATTTTGTGAAGATGTTTCATGTTGATAAGTGGAAAACACTGCAATAGCATGGGATGCTAGGAAAAGTCATTCTTAGTCAGACTGCTTCTATTTTTTAATTGTCCTGTGTTTACAGTCTGTGACCTAAATGCTTCACTGGCCAGCTTTGTCCACCGAACATATCATTTGCAAGAAAATCCCATTACAAAGCCATATTTTAAGCCCTCTCCTCCACAATCTAAGACACTATAACTTAACACCTGATTAGGCACCCTGCTGCTCAGCTTTTGTCTGACCTGAAAAGGTCTGTGTGTGTGTGTGTGTGTGTGTGTGTGTGTGTAGGTGTGCATGTGTGTGTGTCTGTGTGTGTATTGAGTGTGGTCAGTGGATGTGTGGAGGACTAGAATACAAAATTGGTTGGGAAAAACAAGTGATACAAAGCGCTGCAAGCTTAAGATGACGATGCAGACAACAGGTTTTATTTCAAGCTGTCTGGATGAGAGAATAAAATGAATGAATATTAATCACATTAGACAGTTGTATAATTTCAGTATGGAGAAATAGGCCATAATGTTATTTGTGCTGTATCTCTATAATCATTAATTAATTTATTTATTTTACAAACAACAATCTCAGTCTGAGAATTTAGCAAGCAGACGATTCCTGCTCATCATGTTTTATTATATCATTATTTAAAACGTATTGTAGTTGTGAAACAAACCGGTACAAGAATCTCCAGTGTCTCATTTTCAGGACAGGGAGACCCATTTCAGAGACATTTTCAGCAGTGTGTGATATAGCAGGATTGATCTGATGCTGAGATTGTAATTACCCACAGAAAAACAAGCTCACTTTGGCTCCCTTGCATTTTCTCTCCTTCCTCTCATCTGTATCTAAACAAGATAATCTCTTGTTTCTAACATGACATTACCACAGCCTACACAGATCCTCCAGTGATCTTCCATACCGCTTTAAGACTTAGAATACAACAAAGATGAACTGGAAATGACCCCTGCTGCTTCACTTGCCTTTTACTCTCCCTTCACCTCTTCTCTGTGCACACAGATGCATTTAGTTCATGGTGTATTTACAACTGCCAAAAGTAAAGATCATAAAATTAATTCAGAGAACACATAATAAAGGTACCAGTTACTCACATTATTGCTATTAGCCCATCACTGATATCATTCCATTACCTTCACTATTTACATAAAGTGTACAAGATATACAGTGTTAACTGCAACAAAGCCTGCACAATGAAAAGATACAGCATGATCAGCAAAGAATACCTGGTGTACCAAAGTAAGACAATATACAATATGAACTTGTACTTAAAAGAGTACCACAACAAGGGCTCTAAGTTTTTGTTGTTTTGTTTTCCTCAAAAGGGCTAACAAGAATAAATCAATACTGAGGTTACTTTTTCAAAACTCTTCACCTTCACTGCACCTTTGCTTGCACCTTAATCTCACCTCCAAAACACTTCATACATGACTCATAATATGCTTGTTCAATTCTCAATCAGAAAGCATAAATTATCATTCATTACACACTGACCTAAAAACCACAATCACCACAGAGCACTGTAGAAAGGATGACCTCTGATCTTCTTAGTTTGAATGACTTTTCACATAAATCAGTATTTCGTTATACAATAACACAGCTCTGTGATGGACCGGCGACCTGCTCAGGGTGTTCCAGCTGAAGCCTCTATTTTTCTGCACTGAAGCCTTGTCTTCCTTGGTATGTGTTTCCAAACATAACTGTTCCAAAACTGTCCTCTCGTGCTGTTTAGCAATGAGACTAAAAACAGGAATGACTGCTATTTTGTTTTCTTGTAAATATTTTCATAAGATTTTATATATTTTTTTAGTATGATTACTGCAGAAATGTTCTTAACAGCACTGAAAAATGTGCAGCAAATATACTGTATGGTGTTTCACAGGTATGTATGTACAAGGAACAAGGAAAAATAGTCATTTTTCATTGATTTCACACACAATGGATTCAATGACTACATTTTCCAAAATCTACAGTTTGGCATGTCAGGACTGACAAAGAAATACAGTACTGTGCAAATGTCTTGAGTCACCCCTCATTTCTTATATGTTGCTTCTAGGAGCCAGACTTTCTTGTAATGTTTTTAAGTAGTCTTGAGCAGTAGTTCTCCAGGCATTCTGAATGTCTTTCATATTGGCAGCTTTTTCGCTCATTCTAAGTCCAAACCTTGACTGGCCATTCTCAGAGGAATGTTGTTTTGTTTGAAAGCCAGTTAACACTGATCTATGAATCATTCAAGCATAAAAAAGGGACCTAACTCAAGGGATGAACCAGTGTTGTGTCTACACGTAACAGAAAACGTAAAAAGAACCAATTTTAAATTATATCTTTAGGTTTTGTTACTAGCAGCCTGCTGAAAAACTACATAATTTGTTCCCATTTCTTAAGTTGAATCTATGAAAAATGACACAGATAATACAGTTTGACAAGCATTAGATAATATTTTTATACCAACAAGGTGATTCCCAAAGAGCTATTAGCTGAAAACGTGGCATATCTCAGCATGGTGTGCAGTGTGTCCTTAAAGTCTGAGGAAACTGGACAAGTGGAGGATGACAGAAGAAGTGGCAGGCCTGAAAACTATCTACAGCAGATAAACAGTAGTCTTGTCTAGTCTGAAATTCTTGTACTTAAGAAAAAGGAAAAAATCCACCAAAGGCCTGACATGGGACCTGAGAGATGCATCTGGACCGTCAGATGATTAATCTACTGTTCGCTGAAGCCTCATCAGAAAAGTGTGGCTGTCAAGATGCCATTCTTAAGGAAGGGAAACATGGAGAAAAGGCTGAGATATGCCAAATTACTAAAGAACTGGACTGAAAATCAGCAGCAACAGGTCTGATGGAGTGATGAATGCAAATTTGAAATTTCTGATTCAAATCATCATCAGTATGTACAGAGGAGGTCAGGAGAGAGGTATAACAGTGTGTGTCCACAGCCATCTGTAAAACATGATGGAGGTTCTGTCATGATTTGGGGCTGCATTTCAGCCAGTGATGTTGGGGATGTTGTCAGAACTGATGGAATTATGAACACAGAAATATATAGTCAGATTTTGATCCACCATGCAATATCATCTGGAAAGTGTCTGACAGGCAACAGATTCATTTTTCAGCATGACAATGATCCCAAACACACTGCTAGTGCGGTAAAAGCATACCTGGATAGAAAAACACACAATGGTCTCCCCATTGTGAGCCCTCAACATTATTAAAGCAGTGTGGAATCATCTTGACAGAAACTGCAACAAAAGGCAGCCAACATCCAAAGAAGAGCTTTGAATGTCCTTCAAGAAGCCTGGAGAAATATTTCCTGAAAACTACTTAAAGAAAGCTTGCTTAAGAGAGTCCAGGCTGTGTTGAAGAATAAAGGTGGTTATAGGATTGAACAAACTCAGTGTTTGTCTTATATACTCTATTTCCATGTAAGTTTGCATGTGTTTCAATAAGTCGCTGCACCTATTTCCCATTTTCCTAGCAAAATATTTTAGAAAATGAAGGGTGACTCAAGACTTTTGACCAGTACTCTATGTCATTTGTAATGGACTGGTACTTATATAGCGCTTTTCTACTCAGTTTCTGTGTACTTAAAGCGCTTTACACTACAGGCCACATTCACCCAGTCTCACATACATTCATACAGCACTTTTATCTACACTTAAGTGCTTACTAACAATAGTTAACTAATCTAACTGCCAACTATAAAAGCTGACACTAGTCACTGTGCAAAAAATTAGTCTTAGTATTCAGTTTATGTCTTGTGGTTTTTTTATTTAGGCACCAAAACATTCTTCACTTACTGAAGGTTAAGGAAACTGTTATCTTTTTTCACTTCAAAAAGGTAACAGTAATAACCACATATTACAGCATGGTAAGACAGTTGTCATTATTTTGAAGAACAAATTTTCTGTACAGAAAGTGAAATGAGCAGAGGTCTGATGATTCATTGCTCCATAACATTACCTGATTTCCCCCTTTGCTCCAGTTAAAATTCCTGCTGCTAAAGGATTGTGTCACTTCAGCATAAACAGATGTTGTTTTGTGGCACTTTCTGAAATGACTGATGGTTTTGTTGTTTGTTGAGAAGAGCCTGCAGTCTTTTCAAGAGTGAAGGTTAGGGTATGCCTGGATGTCTTGCTGAGAACAGCAACCTTTTCACATGGAGCAATCTGGTCACAAATTTTTCATGCATATCTTCAAGTATATAAAAAAATGGTAATGGTAAATGGACTGGTACTTATATAGCACTTTTCTACTCAGTTTCTGTGTACTCAAAGCGCTTTACACTACAGGCCACATTCACCCAGTCACACATACATTCATACAGCACTTTTATCTACACATAAGTGCTTACTAACATTGACACACACTCACACTCCGATGAATGCATCGGGGGCAACGTGGGGTTCAGTATCTTGCCCAAGGATACTTCGGCATGCAGACTAGGGGAGCCAGGAATTGAACCACTGACCTTCCGATTAGTAGACGACTCGCTCTACCTCCTGAGCCACAGCCGCCCCTAGAATGTCAATTGTCCAGTTCATTACAATAAACTCAACACTAATTAGTGGAAACAAACAATGACAGATTAGGGTTTAGTTTCCATTTAACAAGTTCAGCTTAGGCCTCACTCACACCAGAGGAAAAATAGGATGGCAACCTCCATGCGACCGTGAAAAACTAGTGGATGGCAACTGACTGCACTGAATTTTTTGCTGTCTGGGACTGACTGCAAGTAGTTGCCATGACCAACTGGTCACCCAGAGGTTGAGTGTGCAGCACCCACAGTCGCTTGGTGGGAGGCAACCTGTCTCGGTCCAGCTTAGACTGAATTTAACAGATCCTCGGAGGGAGGGAGGAGCAAGAGAATCCCGATGCAAGACAGGACACATCTTGTTTTCTTTTTTAAAGTGAGCAGAGTGGGTTGCAGTATTTAAGGCTTTTAGTCACATTAATACACAGAGATTGGTACACAATGAAAACATCTCTCCCTGTCTTTTCTCAGCAGTGGGCACACACAGCGCAACATTCATGTTTCTTTCATTTACTTCCCTGGACAGGTGCTATTGCATAACATATATCTGTCAAAATGCAGGTATTAATGGGACTGTGTTACTGTGTTAGATTAATGTCTTAATGTTACAGTATGTTAGGGTTAGGATTAATTAATCTAATATGCACAATATTCCCAGTCTCCCACTTTACCCTTCAGACAGTTGCAATCAAACACAACAATACAAACAGTTTACACATGCCAGAATTAAATCCCCCTTCAACTTAGCGCTATATGGCAAGCTGTGCCACTTAACTTCACTATTTAATATGAATTAATGTCGAAATGCAACAGTACAAATGCGGTCAGTTTAAAAAAAAAAAATTAATTAATTAATTACATTCAGTAGATTCCTAAGAAAAAATGTTTTTTGGTTTTTTTTTTAAACACACATCTGTATATCTCCATACAGGGAAGGAGGCATCTTGTTCCATTTACTGAATCAACAGCAGACTTTCGGAATTTGACAGTTAATAAATATATGAAAATGACTCATCTCTGTAACGTGTTTTACAGTATCATGGACCGCAAGTTCTATCTGTGAATGATGCAGTGAATGACAGTCAGGTTAGGGTTGATCTTTTCACTCAGGAGTGTGGCTGTTCACTCTATCGGCCCATCACAGCAGCTGTACCATCAGCTGCAAAGCCAACAAACCATGTGCGTAACATTTCTTCAGAGACGCCCTCATAGCAAGGCATTCGTGTGAGACAGCAACCCCGGTGCATAACTCCGTTTCACACACTGCAGAAAAACCCAGAACGATGTGCGCATTTACGCACGTGACACAGCATCTTCATTTACACACGGATGGCTCAGGATCTGACAGTAAACAATGTTTTGTGCTGTTCTACACATCGTACATGTCAGCTGTTACACATAGATTTCAGTTTTATATGGTGGAATTGTTTGTAATAAAGCAGTTCTTCTCTAGATAAATCCTGTGCTCCACTCAAGTCTCAATTCTCAGGACCCCACACTCCCCAGCAATTTCTATCAGAAGAGTTATCCCTTATGTTATAAACATATTCATTTTTCTTCTGCCTCATCTCATCGTTTTCAGAGAGAAACACATACATACATGCGCTAACACTGTATTATTGTGTCATACATACCTCAGTTTTGAGATGCAGATTTATGCTGCTCTTGGTAGAACGCTGAAATGACGTAGCTGCGTCTGTTTATACATTTATAAATTATAAATTTGCCCCGTTTAGATCTGGCCCAGTCTGTGGCTGAAAGAGTCGCACCCGATTTGTAGATTCTGGACAGTCTGGCGGTGGAGAGTCCACCCCTGACAGCACTACAGGTCTGATGCAGATGGGAACAGATTTGCAACAATGGGCAGCATATTTGCAAAAGACAGCAACAGATTTGAGATTTATCACAGTTAATCACTGTATTATTGCAAACAGATTGCGTATAAGTGCCAACTTGACCCCATTCAATCGAAAACTGATAGCAAACTGACTCTGACTTATTGCTGTTTTATCCCCGTTTTATCACGGTCTTGATGCACCAAAGTTGCTGTGAAGATGGCAACTGACTGCCAGTGGTCTTAGACCTGGTCCCTGTCTTTGAAGGGACCACTTCAAAGACAAAGAGATCGCAAATTGATTGCACGTGGTCGCAATAATTTTGGTCGCACTGCGGTCTCCAACCACTGTTTTCCCTAGCCTTAGGCAAGAGAGCATGTGGTTCACTCTGCCTATGAATGAAAAGCTTAATTTTCATTTATTTATCATCATACTGTATCATTATCCATGCTAAATCAAATGCAGATGCTAAATTTAGCTGTAAAATGTACCTGCTGTTCTTAAATCATAAAACCTATTTGAAAACTACATTCAGACTAAAATGTATCTTTACTTTGACTTTTGTAAAGCTGCTAACACTTTAAAAAGCAAGTTCATATTGCAATATGGTGTCATATAGGTTGATGTTAAAAATAAGAATTAAATGAAATCTTACAAGCAACCATGTATCCACAGGTTTCTGTAACTTGATGACATGAAACTGCAGAGGTGGGAATATGTGATGTCCCAGTTTAAACACGGCATAGCATTAAATGTGGTGGGTACACTGCTTCTTATCTAATAAAGCAATTGTCTGTCTGAGACAAGACTGAAAGGGTGAGAGAAGGCACAGAGGAGAAGAGAGAATATTGATGGCCAAGCCTCCACCTCCAGCTTGAGCCAGGAAACAGACAGAGGAGTGATTGCAAACACCACACTAAAGCCACTACTGCTTTATCCCCTTGATGGAAGCCTGTGACATGACTTTACAAATTCACTGCGAATAGGTCCAGCATCACCAATAACATTCACTGGCTTTGCTGGAAGATCTCATTGCATCTGGGTGGAGAATATAACTTAACCAAGCTTTAAATGCGATTCCAGTGATGCAGATTTCCCCCTGCATAGTTTTGCCTGTGTAGGACTTGATTTGAGAGCCAAAATGATGCAGTGATTCATGTGAGCATGTAGGCGGGAGAGCCACTTAGGAGAAATCCTAATCACAAGCCTCCCCTGCGGCTTGCTTCAGGGGGGGTTTGTGAGGAATTTAAAAATCACAGCCACTTAGGAGTTACTGTTAATTAACTTTACAACTAACTTGCACATAATACTGCTTCCCTTAGGCAGTATTATTAGAAAACATAGCATACATTTTCATTGCTATGCAGATGATACCCAGCTGTATTTATCCATGAAGCCAGATGACACACACCAATTACCTAAACTACAGGCATGTCTTAAAGATATAAAGGCCTGGATGACCTCTAATTTCCTACTTCTAAATTCAGATAAAACTCAGGTTATTGTACTTGGCCCTAAAAATCTTAGAAATATGACATCTAACCAGATACTTACTCTGGATGGCATTACTTTTGCCTCTAGGGACACTGTGAGGAATCTTGGAGTCATTTTTGACCAGGATATGTCTTTCAACGGGCATATTAAACAAATATGTAGGACTGCTTTCTTGCATTTGTGTAATATCTCTAAAATTAGAGGCATCCTGTCTCAGAGTGATGCTGAAAAACTAGTTCATGCATTT